>JAVHMZ010094803.1:0-27574 GCA_034782995.1 Amazona versicolor | reverse complement strand
GATGATCATCGATCGCGTGGTCTCGAATGTCGGCCGCCGTATCGACGACTCTTCGCCGATCGTGGACGCCCGGCTCGCCGATGGCTCCCGCGTCTGCGCCGTGATCCCGCCGCTTTCCCTGATCGGTCCCGTGGTCTCCATCCGCCGCTACGGCAAGAAGCTCCTGACCACGGAAGACCTGGTCAAAAACGAAACGCTCACCACGGGCATGCTCGATTTTATGAGCGGCTGCGTCGAAGCCCGCCTCAACATCGTCATCTCCGGCGGTTCCAGCTCCGGCAAGACCACCATGTTGAACACGCTCTCCCGCTTCATTCCGGAAGAGGAGCGCATCATCACCATCGAGGACACCGCCGAGCTCCAGCTCCAGCAGTCTCACGTGGTGCGGCTCGAAACGCGTCCCATGAATATTGAGGGCGCGGGCGCGATCACCCAGCGCGATCTGGTGATCAACACGCTCCGTATGCGGCCGGATCGCATCATCGTGGGCGAATCCCGCGGCGCCGAAGCCCTCGACATGCTTCAGGCCATGAACACGGGCCACGATGGCTCCATGACCACCGTGCACGCGAACGCTCCCCGCGACGCCTTTTCGCGCCTCGAAACCATGGTCATGATGGCGAGCCAGCACGTTCCCGATAAAGTCATTCGCCAGCAGCTTGCCTCGGCCATCAACATCGTGATCCAGTGCGCCCGCTTGAGCGACGGCTCGCGCAAAATCACCGGCATCGCCGAGGTGGTCGGCGTCGAGCACGATCAGGTCGAAATGCAGGACCTGTTCTCCTTCGATCGCACCGGCGTCAGCCAGCGCGGGAAAGTGGTCGGCTCCTTCCGCGCCTCCGGCGCCAAGCCGCTCTGTCTCGACCGCCTCCGTGGCTTCGGCGTCCAACTGCCCGAATCGATCTTCCATGAAGTCCACGAGGTCAAGGAGTAGCCATGTTCGTCTTCCTCGCGTTCCTGATTTTTTCCGGCGCCCTCTTCGGAGTGGCCTGGTATGTGTGGGCGGTTCCACAGGGGGAAGCTTCCCGCGCCGTCGCCATTCGTCTGCGCGAGCTTCGCGGCGCGTCTCGCTCGCGCGCCCAGTCGTCGCCCGACCTGTTGCGCCGGGAAGAGCGCGGCTCCTTCGCCGTGCTGGGCGATTTCGTCAACTGGATCGGCGTGCTGCGCCGTCTCCAGGTGTATATCGTTCAGGCCAATCTCAAATACCGCGCGCAAGATGTGTTCGTGTTTTGCCTCGGCGTTGCCCTCCTGAGCTACATCGTCCTCGGTCTCTTCCTCAACTTGTTTTTCCTCCGCCTGCTCCTCGCCCTCGGCTTCGGCTACCTGCCCGTGTTCTACGTCCTGCGCATGCGCGCCCGCCGACTCGGTAAATTCGAAGAGAACCTGCCGGATGCAATCGATCTCTTCACGCGCACCATGCGCGCCGGCCACAACATCCACAGCGGTCTCGAAACCATCGCCACGGAAACGGCCGATCCCATTCGCATGGAATTCCGCAAAGTGATGGAGGAGCTCGCGCTGGGTTCTCCCATCGAAGCCGCGCTGCACAGCCTGGGCGAGCGCATCCCGATCATCGATTTGAAATTCTTCATCACCGGCTTGATCCTGCAGCGCCAAACGGGCGCCAACATGGTCAACGTGCTCGAGAATCTCTCCCTCCTGGTGCGCGAACGCTTGAATATGGCCGCGAAAATGAAGGCCCACACCGCCCAGCAGCGCTTCTCCGCCGGCCTCCTCTGCCTGATGCCGATCGTCGTCGGCCTTGGCTTCTGGATCCTGAAACCCGATTACATCAAGCTGCTCTATACCGACCCTGTCGGCAGCAAGTTCCTCACCTATGCCGTGATATCCGAGATCGTCGGTATCCTGGTCATCCGCAAGCTCGCCAATATCAAGGTCTAATATGTTCGGAACCGTTCTCTTTTTCGGCTTCACCTTTGCCACCGTCAGCGCTCTGCTTTGGTGCGGCTATCAACTTCTTCAGGACCGTGAAGATCCGCTCGGCGACCGGCTCGAAATACTCCAGAACGCGACCGTGATCGCGGGCTCCCGCGGCGCCTCCCGGCGCATGGGTAAAGGTTTCCTGAACGGAGTTCTCTATGTGCTCGGCTCCGTTCCCGGCGCGGATGACTGGCTAAAGGAAAACGAGAAGCGCCTCCGCCAGGCCGGCGTACGCAGCCAGAAAGGCATCGCGATCTACGCGCTATTCAACGTGGTCTTCTTGCTCCTCCTACTGACCGGAATGATCTGGCTCCAGCGCAACAACAGCCCCGCGCAGATCCTGGGCGGTCTGGTAGCGGCCTTTCTCATCGGCTATATCCTCCCCAGCTTCGTGCTGCAAAAATTTGCCAAACGCTACCGGACGCGCCTGCAGGAAGCGCTTCCGGACACGATCGATTTGCTCGGCATCGTCCTCGGCACCGGCCTCGCGCTCGATCAAGCCATGCTGCGCGTCAGCGAGGAAATGCAGTACATTTACCCGGAGCTTGCAAACGAATTCAACACCGTGGTCATGCAGGTGCGCGCCGGCCAAGAGCGCGGCCGCGCCTTTCAAAGCCTGGTGCGCCGCACCGGCATCGAAGATATCAAATCGCTTTCCGCGATGATCATCCAAAGCGAGCGCTTCGGCACCAGCCTCTCGCAGGCGCTTAAGGTTTACGCCGATGCGCTCCGCACGCGCCGGCGTCTTCGAGCGGAAGCCGCGGTCGGCAAAGCCGGCATCAAGATGCTGTTTCCCATCGTGATCTTCATTCTCCCCGTGCTGTTTGTGATCACGCTAGTGCCCGGCATGCTCAGCGTGCTCCATGACCTGGCGCTGCTGCGCGGCGGGCGCTAGAAGCAGCGCCGATGCTCTTTCAACAGGCAGCGGTCCACGACCACATCCAAGCCTGCTTCGATCGCTCGCCGGGCGGCAGCTTCGTGCACCACGCCTTCCTGCATCCATACACAGCGCGCGCCCTTGCGGATGGCGGCTTCCACGATCTCCGGCACGAACTCGGATCGCCTGAAAATGTTTACCATCTCGAACGGCTCCGGAACGTCGTCAAGCGCCGGCCAGGCGCGCTCGCCCAACACCGACTGCTCGCGTGGATTGACGGGAAGAATCCGGTACCCCGCGCTCTGCATGTAAGCGGAAACCGCGTTGCTCGCGCGAAACGGCCGGCTCGATAATCCGACTACAGCGATGCTCTTGGTTTCACGCAGGATTTGCTCGATGCTTCGCATCCGTATTTCCCTTCCGGCGCAAGCTGCGCTTCAAACGCTCCATTTCCTCTCCGTCCAGATACCGAAACTCACGCGGTTTCAGCGAGCCCAGGCTGATGGGGCCAATCTGCACGCGCTTGAGCTTCTCGACCAGCAGGCCCAGATGCCGGAACATCATGCGGATTTGGTTCTTGCGACCCTCGATTAACCTCACTTCGTACCAGGGATTGTCCGCGCGCCGCGCGAGTTTAAGTCCGCCAGGTTTGGTCAATCGCCCTTCCACCGGCAGGCCGCGGCGGAAAGCCTCTTCCTGATCGGCCGTCAGCGTGCCATTTACCTTCACGAGATACGTCTTGGGCACATGGTTCACCGCGGACGTGACCGCGTTGGCCAATTCGCCGTCGTTGGTCATCAGCAGCAATCCCTCGCTGTGATAATCCAGCCTGCCCACAGGATACACCCGCTCCTTTACGCCGCGAAGCAAATCCATCACGGTCTCTCGGCCTTGCGGATCGTCGACGGTAGTGACAAATCCGTCGGGCTTGTACATCGCCAGGCAAACGAGCTGCTTCGGTCGATGGAGCAGCTTGCCATCCACCTTGATGTGGTCCGAATCGAGATCCGCGCGGCTGCCCAGCTCGCTCACAATGGCGCCGTTCACTGTCACGCGGCCCTGCACAATGAGCTCTTCCGCCTTGCGGCGCGAGGCAATCCCCGCCGACGAGATCAGCTTCTGCAGCCGCTCAAGCGCCATCGCTTCCGCCAATCTCTTCCTCGCAGGGAGGCGTCGGGTCCGGAACCGTTTTCTGTACAGGCTCTTCCTCCTCGGAGACGGAAAGCCGTCGAATTTCTTCGAACTCTTTGACCGAGGGTAATTCGCTTAAGTCTTTCAACCCGAATTGCACCAGGAACTCGCGCGTAGTCTTATAAAGGATCGGCTTGCCCACGACGTTCTTGCGCCCTGCCGCTGCAATCAGCTTGCGATCGAGCAGCGTCTTCAGCACGCCCGCGCCCTGCACTCCCCGGATGTCCATGATCTCGGGTGCAGTCACCGGCTGCCGGTACGCGATCACGGCCAATGTTTCCAAGCTCGGCAGCGATAACTTCACGGGAGTCTGCAGATTTTTCACGAACTGCCGAACTTCATCGTGATGTTCCGCCTTGGTGGCCATGGAAAAACCACCGGCCACTTCGCGGATCGCGATGCCATGCTCGGGCCGTTCGTATTCGGCGCTCAGCTCCGCCAACAAAGCAGCCACGCGCTCCTGGGGCTGGCCGAGTGCCGCTGCAATCTGTTCCGCGCTCAACGGCTGGTCCGTGAGGTAAACGACCGCCTCGATGATTGCGCGCAGTCTCCGCGCGCCGGTATCCAGCGGCGCCTCATCCGGCGGAAGGAGCTGCTCGGGGCTCATCTCCCCCGTCAACTCCGGCATCGCGGCGTCCGTCTCGCCCATGCGGATTATTTATATTCTCCTTCGATCGCGGGAAGCGCTTCGCCCGACCGGAATGCCTCGTCGAAGCGCTCGTGCTTTTGCAGCGCAATCTCCCCGAAGATCTCTTTCTGCACGATCTCCACCGCTTGCATCTTCACCATCTCCAGCACCGCGAGAAACAGGCAGATCATCGCGCGCCGGGAGCGCTGCTGCTCCATCACCTGCAAGATGAACAGGGGCTTACCCGCGCGCGTGTGCTGCAGCAGGTTGCGTACATGCGCAACCATGTCCGATACGCTCATCTCGTCCGCCGTCACTTCGTATACCGGCCGCGATTTGGCGCGTTCCAGAACCTCTCCGAAGGCCTTCACCAAATCGAACAGGCCCACTGCCAGACCCGGATCTTCGTCCTCCGCGACAAACTGCTTCATCTGAGGATTCGACCAGACGTTCTCTTCGATCAGCCGCTTCTGTTGGAGCATCTGAGCGGCGTTCTTATACTTTTCGTGTTCGATCAGCCGCTCCACCAGCTCCTGCCGGGGGTCGCCGGAATCTTCCTCCTTCGCCAGCGCGGGGTCGGAGGGAAGGAGCATGCGCGACTTGATGTGGATCAAGGTCGCCGCCATAAACACGAACTCGGCGCCCACGTCCATGTCCATCTCTCGCGCATGCTCCAGATACTCGAGATATTGCGATGTAATCGTCGCGATGGGAATGTCCCGTATATCGATCTGCTGCTTGCGAATCAAGTCCAGCAGTAAGTCCAGCGGGCCCTCGTATTGCTCCAGATGAAAGTTGAGGGGCGCGGCCACCGCCTTCAACATAACATGCTGTTTCCGGACGCTACACTAGGGGAAAATGGGCCGGATTCGCGTTCTTACCGACACCGTCGCCAACCAGATCGCGGCAGGTGAAGTGGTGGAACGGCCGGCTTCGGTCGTCAAGGAATTGCTGGAAAATTCGCTTGATGCGGGGGCGACGGAGTTCCGCGTCAGCGTGGAAAACGGCGGTCGCCGCCTGATCCGCCTTGCCGACAACGGCTGCGGCATGCTGCGCGACGACGCGCTGCTCGCCTTCGAGCGCCATGCGACCAGCAAGCTCCACGACGCGAAGGACCTGCTGCATATCGCGACGCTCGGATTCCGGGGCGAAGCGCTCCCTTCCATCGCTTCCGTTTCGCGCCTGGTACTTGAGAGCCGCTCCGCCGAAGAAACTACCGGGAATCGCATCGAGATCGCGGGCGGGAAAATACTCGCGGTAGATGAAATCGCCGCTCTACCGGGAACCGCTATCACCGTGCGCGATCTCTTCTACAACGTCCCGGCCCGCCGCAAATTCCTCCGCTCGGAACAAACGGAGCTGGCTCATATTGCGTCACTCGTTACGCATTACTCCCTCGCCCACTACGACCGGACATTCGAGCTGCTCCATGGCACGGGAGAGCTGCTCCACGTAACTCCGGTGGCCACCTTGCGCGAGCGCGTCTTCCAAGTCTTCGGCAGCCAAACTCTCGACGAGCTTATCGAGCTGCCTATGCGCGAACGCACTCTCCCGATCCCCGATGAAGCGGCTCGCTCCTTTCGCTTGAGCGGCTTTCTTTCGCGGCCGCAGGTGCAAAGGGCCAACCGCAATTCGATCTTCATCTTCGTAAACGGCCGTCTGATCCGCGATCGTCTGCTGCTTCACGCGTTGTCCGCGGCCTATTACAACCTGATGCCGCCTGCTTGTTTTCCGTTCGCCTTGCTATTTCTTGCTTGCGACGCCGAGGAGGTAGATGTCAATGTCCATCCCTCGAAAACGGAGATTCGCTTCCGCCATGGCAGCTTCGTCCACGATTTCGTGCGGGACTCGATTCGCGAGCAGCTTATGGTGAGCCGTCCGGCGCCGGCCTTCGTGACCAGTCCCGCCCCGCAGCCCGCCGCTCGACTGTGCTACTCGGAGTTCACGCAATCGATCGAGAACGGGATGCCGGCCGGGGAAGAGCCCGCGCCCGAGCTATCTCCCGCTGTTCTTGACGCCGCGCCCGTCTTTGCTTTGCGGCCCGAACCAGGCCCCGCGCCTCGCTTCGATTTTCAGCCTGCTCCTGAACGGGAACCAGCGCCCTCGCCTTTTCGTCTCAAAGTCCCCGACACGCACGGAGCTATCCTCGAAGGCTCCCTTCCTCCCGCTCACTCACTCAGCAGCCTCTCCGACCTGCGCCCGCTCGGGCAGATCCATGAAAGCTTCATCATCGCCGCGGGACGCGATGGGCTCTGGATCATTGACCAGCACGTCGCTCACGAGCGCATCCTTTTCGAGCGAGTGCTCGCCCAGCGCGCTGCCGGACGCGTCGAGGTGCAGCGCCTCCTTATGCCGCTGGTGCTCCAGCTCACGCCTAGTCAGCAGATCGAATACAGCCGCATCGGCGAGGAGCTCGCGCAGGCGGGATTCGAAACGGAGCCGTTCGGGCACGGCACTGTCGCCGTCAAAGCCGCGCCGGCCGCTATCGCCGCTACCGATCTCGAGCGCGCCATCCATGAAATCCTCGAAGTAGCCGAGAACGAACTCCGCCGCGCTTCTCTCGAAGACGTGCGCCGCGGTATCGCGGCATCGCTCGCCTGCCGCGCCGCGATTAAGATCAACACGCGCCTCGACCAGAGCAAAATGGAATGGCTGCTCAAAGAGCTCGCCGCGACGGATTATCCGATGGCCTGTCCGCACGGCCGCCCGATCGCAATGCAGTACAGCACGCGTGAAATCCTGAAAGCCTTCCACCGGATTTAGCTCCCTACACCTTCATCCGTTCCAGCTTGCGATACAGCGTCTTCCTCTCGATCCCTAAAATCTGCGCGGCCCGGCTCTTGTTCCCGCCCGTCGCCGTCAGGACGCGCCGGATCTGGTCTTCTTCCGCGTCCGCGAGCGTCTCCGCGCCATGCTCCCGCTTCTCCGTCGCCTCGAGCGCCTCGTGAACGGCGCTGCTCGTAATCTGGCCTTGGGGAGCAAGAATAGTCAAGCGCTCGATCAAGTGTTGCAGTTGACGCACGTTACCCGGCCACGTCTGCTCCTGCATGGTTTTCACGCCGGAATCCATGAGCTTGGCGTCCATTCCATAGCGTGCGTTGTAGTGGTTCAGGAAAAATCGCGCGAGCAGCGGAACATCGCCGCGGCGCTCCCGCAGGGGAGGCAGAACAATGGGAACGACATTCAACCGGAACAAAAGGTCCTCGCGGAACTTCCCGTCTTCCACTTGTTTCCGAAGATCGCGATTGGTAGCTGCCACCACGCGGACATCCACCGGCTTAGCGCGCGGAGCTCCCACGGGGCGAACTTCGCGCTGTTGCAGAAAGCGCAGCAGCTTCAATTGAAAATTGAGGTCGACCTCTCCGATCTCATCCAGCAGCACCGTCCCGCGATTAGCTGCCTCAAAGACCCCCACTCGGTCGCGCTCCGCTCCTGTGAAAGCCCCCCGCATGGCCCCGAAGAGCTCGCTCTCGATCAGAGTCGGCGCGATTCCTGCGCAATCCACCGGCACAAACGGCTGCGCGGCGCGCGCGCTGTTCCGGTGAATCAATCGGGCCACCAGTTCCTTGCCCGTTCCGGTCTCGCCTTCAATCAACACCGTGGCGTCAGTGGGAGCGACCTGAGAAACGGTCTTGTAAATCTCAACCATCCCCGGCGAGCTGCCGATCATTTCTGTTTCCGGCAGCTCTTCCCAGGTAATTTCCTTCTCGCGGCTGCCCAAGCTCCCTTCCGCGCGCTTCACGATATGGAGCAGCTTTTCCAGATCGAACGGCTTTGCCAGGTAATCGAATGCGCCCCCGCGGGTCGCCGCCATCACCGTCTCCATGGTTCCTCTGGCCGACATCAGAATCACGCTGCAACTCGGGTCCTGCGCGCGCGCCGCGTTTAGAATATCCAGTCCGGTCCGGCTATCGACGTAGATATCCGAGATCACGATCGGATACGCTGCGGAGGCGAGCCGCTCCAGCGCCTCGCTCGTAGACGGAACGGCATCCACGTCATAACCTTCCAGGTTCAGAAACGTCTCCAGCGTGGAGCGCACACTCGCGTCGTCTTCAACCAGCAAGAGCTTCGTCATGGATGCTCCTTCCCGTAAACCGGTTTTCCTGGTCTTTGTACTGCAATTGATACAGCTTCCAATAGATCCCGCGATGAGCGAGCAGCTCCTGGTGGGTGCCGCTCTCCCGTAGCTGCGCCTTGTGCATCACCAGAATGCGATCGGCGCGCTGAATGGTGGAAAGCCGGTGCGCGATGATGATGGATGTCCGCCCATCCACCATGTGATCGAGCGCTTCCCGCACCCGGAATTCCGTCTCGGTGTCCACGCTGGAAGTCGCTTCATCGAGAATCAAAAATCGCGGCCGATGCGCCAGAGCCCGCGCGAAGCTGATGAGCTGCTTCTGCCCGGTGGAGAGGGACGATCCGCGCTCACGGATGGGCTGGTCGAAGCCCTGGGGCAGAGTCTGAATGAAATCCATCAGGTTCACCTGCTCCGCGGCCTGTGCGATATCGGCATCCGTGACGGTCTCCGTTCCCAGGCGGATATTCTCCGACACGGTGCCGGTAAAAAGATAGGGGTCCTGGAGAACGACTCCGAACTCGCGGCGCAGGGCCAGCGGATCCATCGATTTCACGTCGACGCCCGCGACCCGTACAGCCCCGCGCTGCGCGTCGTAGAAGCGGAGCAGCAAATTGATCAGCGTGGTCTTGCCCGCGCCCGTGTGGCCCACGATCGCCACCGTCTCGCCCGGACGGATGGCGAAGCTGACGTCGCGCAGGACCCAGTCTTCGCCGTTGTACGCGAACCAGACATGGTCGAACTCGATAGTCGGACCGCGGGAGACCGTGAGCGCCTCGCTAAGTTCGCCAGGGGCGCGGATCGAGACCGGCGTATCGAGCAGGTTAAAAATGCGCTCGGACGACGCCATGGCCGCCTGCAGGATGTTGTATTTCTCGCTCAGGTCCTGAATGGGCCGGAAGAACCGAAGGCCATATTGCAGAAACGCCACCACCACCCCGAGCGAAAGCGCCCCGCTCTTCACGCGAAAGCCGCCATAAGCCAGAATGGATGCGAGCGCGAGATAAGCAAAGAACTCCACCGCGGGATAAAACCACCCGTACGCCACGATGGTGTCCTTGAATGCCTCCATGTGCTGGCGATTGATCTCCGCGAACTCCTCCCTGCTCTTCCGCTCGCGATTAAAAAGCTGCAGGACCACAATGCCCGTGATGTGCTCCTGCAGATAGGCATTGATGCGGGCGACGGCCACCCGAATCCGGCGATAGCTGGTGGACACGGTGCGCCGGAACAGCGCGGTCGCCAGCACGACCAGCGGCATCACCGCCAGCATCAGGACGGTCAACCCGAGGCTCATCCGCAGCATCGCCACGACAATAAAGCTCAAAGTGAGCAAGTCGCCCACAATCGTCACTAGACCCGACGCGAAGAGCTCGTTCAGAACGTCCACATCCGTGGTGAGGCGCGTGACCAGTCTGCCGACCGGGTTACGGTCGAAAAACTGCACGTCCAGCGTCTGCATGTGGCTCATCAGCTCGCGCCGCAGGTCGAACATGGCAAGCTGGCCGACATACTGCATGACGTACGTTTGGCCGAACTCCGAGAGAAAAATACCGAATAGCACGAGGAGGTAAAGCACGGCGATCTCGGTGATTCCCGTGAACGCATCGGGCGGCAGCCACCGATCGAGGATCGTGGCGTTTCCACTGGGGCTCAGGTAGCGATCCACGGCGATCTTGGTGAGGAGCGGACCGCACACTTGCAGCAGCGAATACGCGAGCAGGCACGCAAGCGACACGGCGATGCGCGCCCGGTATGGCCGCATGTAACCGAGCAGACGGCGCATCAGCCTCCCGTCGTACGCCTTCCCCAGTACCTCTTCTTCCACGATTTCAGGTTATCGGATAAACTACCGGGCATGAAACCATTGGCCGCTCTGCTGCTGGCATTGGCGCCTTCCGCCGTTGCCGAATCGTTCACCGGAACCTTGACGGACGTGATGTGCAAAGAAAAAGACCAATCCGCGCACACGCGAGAATGCGCGCTCAGCTGCGCCAAATCGGGCTATGGACTCGTTCTGTCGGACGGGACATTCCTGAAGTTCGATGAAGCGGGGAATCAGAAGGCCCTGGCGGCTCTGCGCGCGTCGAGCAAGCCCAAAGACTTCAAGGCAACTGTGAGCGGCAAGCGCGAAGGCGCTACGGTTCAGGTGGAGAGCTTGGCGCTAGAGTAGGCGGGCACGCCGGCTTCAACGGACATCTTGAAAGACAGTTGCCCAACATGAGCGAACCGGCTAAGTTGGATACATGAGCGTGAAGAGTGGCGAGCTCCTAAAAGCCTTCGAAGCTCTGCCGCCACGGGAAAAGCAGACCTTTGCAGTAGAAATTCTGCGGCGTACGCGAGACCTTCCCTTTGATTCCGGCCCAATCGCGGACGAGGAAATCGGCGCGGCGGGCCGGTCGCTGTTTGCATTCTTGGATCAAAAGGAGAATGCCTCCACGCCGCGGTGAGGTTTGGCTTTTTGATTTAGGCATGACCGCCAAGACTCGCCCCGTTTTGGTTATCAGCATCGAGTACGGCGACGTGGATCGCGCCATCGTAACCGTCGTTCCGCACACAACGGAAATCCGCCAGAGCCCGTTCGAAATTCCAATCAGAGCCTCCTTTCTTAAGCCAGGCGCGTTTCTGGTCCAGGGTGTCTCTAAATATCCAAAAGCTTGGGCGATTCGGAAGCTGGGCGTTCTACAACCCACCCAAGTGGAAGCCGTTGCAGTAGGATTAGCAGCTTGGCTGGGTATACGTTGAAGTGAAACCAGCGCGAATCCGAGGACGATCTCCCGCGTTTGTCTCTCCGAACGTTTCTCGCGTTCTTCTCGCGGCCGGCAATCGCCGAAGCCTCTGACAGGCTGCGCGCCCAATGAACGCTTCGAGCCGGACGGTTTCCGTTTCCTTCTCGCTCCATCGAAGATTCGAAGCGCCGCTTGAATCCTATATGGCGGCTGTCGGCTCTCCGGTCGGTCTCCTCGTGACGCCGGAGCGGCTAAGGATCTATCGGGACCAGTATCTTCCATCGCTGGACAATTCAATTGTGAAAGTCGGCGAGTACGACACGAAAGATCTCCTACATGCGATCGGTAGCAGCAGCGCCGCTGCTGATGCACTAACCTTCGAACGGCAGGTTCAATCTTGGCTGGAGACACTATCCGTTGACTCAAGTCTACGGATGCCGGCCGCAGCGAAACTCGGTGACCACGCCCGCGGCAGCCAACTCAGTTGTATCTACCGGCGCCGTGTCTGACAGAAGCGCGGCATCCCCTTCGGATCAAATTTCAGCCGCGTCCGACCGCCGACTCGGTTCGCAAATACCTGAGGTGGGCAACGCTTGGCGGCATAGTCGCACCCAACACGGCAAACACCATCCGGCAAGTTCTCGACCAGTATGAGGCTGCCTTTCTGCGCGATTGCGGGTGTATGGAGATTTCGCCATGGAATCCCCGCTCAGACCGTCAGCATTTCCCGAGTAAATAGCGCCAACGGCGCCTTCAACCGAAAACCCGGCCTCATCCAGCACGATATCGCGCCATCTACATAATCAGTGCGAAAGACTCTTGACGAACTCATACAGAAACGTCTGTCCCTCGTAAAACGAGCGCACCAGCATCCTCTCGTCTCGTCCGTGTGCCCGGACGTCGTCGCGATCCTGAAAAAACCCTTGCACGCCATAGGTGGGGATCCCGGCGATCCGAAGATATCTCCCGTCGGAGCCGCCCACCGCCATCGTCGGAACCGTGATTACTCCGGGCCACATGGTGTCGGTGATACGCGCGAACGCCTTCATGATGTCAGGCCGCAGCGGGGACGCTGGACTGGCCCCTTCATTGGTCGTGATCGTGATCTTCACCTGGTCCGCGGCAGTCAGCTCGGTCAACTCCGCGACAACACGCTCGGCGGAATCGTCCGGCAATAGCCGGCAGTTCACGTTGGCGGCAGCAAGTTGAGGCAGCGCATTGCTGGCGTGTCCACCCTCGAGTTGAGTGGCCACACAGGTGGTGCGCATCATGGCATTCAAGGGAGCCGACGTTTCCGCGACGCGGCGCATCGCTTCCCCATCGCCCTCCGCGATATGGGCCATATCGTCCGCCAGCGCGCCCGAAGCAGTCTTGGCTGCCTGGCGGAAATATTCGCGGGTGATATCGTTCAGATGGAATTCAAAATCGAAGGTAGAGAGGCGGTCCAAAGCTTTCGCGAGGTGATAGATCGCGTTGTCCCGCACCGGCCGGGCGCTATGGCCGCCTTTGTTGCGAACTTCCCAACGTAAATTCAAGAATTGCTTCTCGGCCAACCCGATGTCGTGCTCCACGCGCTTGCCGTTCACCAGCACGCCGCGCGCGCCCTCGTTGATGGCAAAGTCAGCATCAATGAGGCTGCGGTGTTTCTCTAAGAGCCAATTCACCCCATTGTAGGGGCCGCCGCCCTCTTCGTCCGCCGTGAGGGCCAGAATTAAATCCCGATCGGGCCGATAGCCCTCGCGCTTCAATCGCAGCAGCGTGGCGACCCAGACCGCGGCTTGAGCTTTGTCGTCCGCCGTGCCTCGTCCGTAGAAGTAACCATCCTTTTCGAGGAATACGAACGGGTCGACGGTCCAATCCTCGCGCTTGGCCTCCACCACGTCGGTGTGCGCCAGCAGCAGGATAGGTTTGCGCGCACCGGCGCCGCGATACCGCACCACTACGTTCGCCTTGGTGGGAATGGCGCCGCCCACGAAAATGTCGGCGTCAGTAACGCCCGCTGCTTTGAATCGGGCCGCGACCGCTTCAGCGATGGGCATCGTGCTGCCGGTGCTGAACCCGGACTTCACCTCGACCATCTCCTTATAGATCTCTCGAGACAGACGCTGTTCTGCAGCGGGCGGCATCGTGTCCGCACACCAAGCTGTTAGAGAGCACAGGGAGAGAAGGGCGACCCGCATCGCAACATTCTCACACGGCTCGATGCTATCCGTCAGGCACGGGTCCGCGTCGATGCCGCGCGTACTGTAATGCCCAGGCAATAAGGACACCTTGAAGAGGCAAACGTGCCCACAGTATCCATAGAGGCACGCCTGGAAAGCATTCGGCGTGACGCAGCATGTACACATGAACGTCCAGAAAAATGACGAGCATCAGAGATAAGCCCAGCGATGAGACCCGTTGCGTGAGTGGCATCAATAACCCGACTCCTCCCAAAATTTCCACAACCCCACTGAATTGGATTAACAGGTCCGGGTGGGAGTAGTGGGCAGGCATGATGCCTTCGTAAAATCGACGATGCCGGAAATGGTTTAGGCCGCTTGCTACATAGAAAAGCGATTGAACCGGAAGACCGATCCGGGAGAGCCATGTCACGATTCAGACTACGACGGAGCCGCCCGAAATCTCGCTCGTTCGCCTTTTCCCCGCATTTGAACAAGCTTGGGCTTTTGCGTGTTACTTAACCCCGTACGTTGTCCCGACACGGCAACGAACCGGCACTCCCATCGCGTAGCGCGGGCCGGAACTTCCAATTGCGTAGCGCCTCGAGCAGCGCCTTTTGGTCTAGGTCCGGCAGCGTCCCCGAAATCCGATAGTTTTCGGTCCCGCCTTCCTCGCTGACATCGAACTCTAACTCGGCTGTACCGAAGGCCATCGCGGGCGGCACATCGATCTCCGTCAACGCCGGCGGTGTTACGCCCTCCGGAACCAAAAATGTCTTCGGCCTAAACCAACGCCGCTGGTTGTCGAGGGCCCGGAGGTTCATCTCTACTGTCGCCGGCGCTTCGATCGCGACCCCGCGGACGGTCGCCGGCCGGAACCGCCATTGCATCACGGCCGCGACTGCCTTCTCGTCCTGTCCAAATCCGATCCGCCGCAAGATCTTCGGATCCTTGGGAACTCCGTCCACCCCGACGGTGACTTTGAGCAACACTGTTCCGGCAACTCCCGCCTCGGTCGCCAACTTCGACAATTCCGGATCCACCTTGGACACGAGCGTCGGACGCGGGGCATCTTGAGCCTGCATCCGAAGCGGAAAGAGCAAAAGAACTAGAACGCCGGGTCGAATCATCAGACACCCGCTATACCCATCTGTTTCCTCCGCGCCTCCGCCCAAACGGGAAAGATCGCGGGATCGCCCAACCACACGAGCATCCACTCCACCATCTCGGCCTTGATCTCCCGCTTCTCCGGATCCACCTTCGGATTCTTCGCCGCAAACCGCGCGCGATCCTTCGCGGCAATCACTTGCTCGCGGCACACAGCCTGGGCCTCTCCGCCTTCATACGCTTCGGACATGGCTCGCAGCGACTCATGCAACTCATCCAAGGTCTTGGTAACTACTCCCGCCCATGGCTGGTCGACGGTCAACCCCGCATCGCGAATCCCCTCGCGTAGCGACGCCTCCAACATATCCGGCAAATCCGCCCGCAACTGCTCCCACTCCCGCGTCCCCACGCGAACCCACTCTTGCCGTTCCAGGTACTCGCGCACCCGCGTGCGATTAGTGATTCTGGGCACGCCGGTAGGCCGCCGTAGCCGCCGTGTGCTGCGCCAGCGTGCTCGTGAACACATGCGCGCCCGCGCCGCCCGGCTTCACCACGAAGTACAAGTAATCCGAATCGGCTGGATGCAGCGCCGCCTTGAGCGCGCTCAAACCCGGGTTGGCGATCGGTCCCGGAGGCAGCCCCGCCACCTGATACGTGTTCCACGCGCTTGTGTTCGCCAGGTCCGACCGGTAAATCTTCCCGCGATAGCGATGCTCCAGCAGCGCCGCATACACCGTCGTCGGATCGCAGTCGAGCTTCATCCCCAGCCGCAGCCGGTTCCGGAAAACAGAAGCCACCCGCGGGCGGTCCTGCGGCACGCGCGCTTCCCGCTCCACCAGAGACGCGAGCGTCACTGTGCGATGGACGTTCGCCCGCGTGTTCAGCCCCTTCCAAGTGGCGCGAAACTTCCGGGTCATGCTCGCGCAAAGCTGCGTGGCGGTCGTGCTCCGCAGCACGCGATAGGTATCCGGCCAAAGATAGCCCTCGAGCGACGGCGCCTCCGGATCCAGATCGCGAATGCTCGACGGGTCCTGCGCCGCTTTCAAAAACGCCGCCTCCGACATAGTCCCGAGCCGCTTCACATTGGCCGCGATGTCGAACATGTTCTGGCCTTCGGGAATCGTGACCTCCATGTAGAAGATCTCGCCGCGCGCTATTTTGCGGAACACCTCGAGCGGCGTCGACGGGCGATCGAACCGGTACTCGCCCGCCTGCAGCCGGGACCCTGGCGAGATCACCCGCGCTAGAAGAAAGTCCCACTCGTTCCGCACCACGCCGTTCCGGACCAGCAGCCTCGCAATGCCTCGGGTGCTCAAGCCGCGCGGGATACCCACGAAGCGCTCCCCCGCAAAGGCGGCATTCGGCCGCGTGACCAGATACAAGGCCGCGCCTCCCGCCGCGACCGCGAGGACGACCAATACCGCCAATATCCGAACGAGTCTCATCCGGCGTGCGCGAGCGAATCGAGAAAGCTCTGCAGCAGAATCACGGCCGCCATGCGATCTACAGTGCCCGTCTTGCGGCTGGGCCGCGCGTCCATTTCCCGCAGCGTGCGCGCGGCCGCCGCGCTGGTCAAACGCTCATCCCACAGCGTTACAGGCAAACGCAGCTCGCGCTGGAGCAGCAGCGCATACTCCCGCGTCCATTCCGCCTGCGGTCCCATTTCTCCGCTCATATTCAGAGGATTTCCCACTACGATTTGAGTCACGCCCCGCTCGCGCGCCACCCGCGCCAGAGCTTCCAAATCGGCCCGCCGATTCCGGCACCGCACTGTCTCGAGTCCCTGCGCGGTCAGGCCCAACGCGTCGCTCACTGCCACGCCGATGCGCTTCTTTCCCAGGTCCAGCGCCATGATGGGCAAACCGTCCTCATTATAGACGGCGCGTGGTAGTCTCGACGTATCCAGCGTCTCCAAACCAGGACGGAAATTCATCAAGAATCCGTGCGTCACAACTCGACGAGGATCCTGGCCCTTGGCGTCATTCTCGCAGTGCTTTACTTTGGCCGCGTGTTCTTCATCACCGCGATCACCGCCGTGATTTTCTCCTTCATTCTCGCGCCGTTTGTGCGCGCTCTCACACGATTGCGCTTGCCTCGCGGTCTGGCCGCGGCCGTCGTGCTCGCCCTCGCCTGTCTCGTTCTCTACGCCGCGGGCATCGCGATCTACTCGCAGACCGCCGGCCTGATGGCCCAAATGCCGCAATTCGCCGAGCGAGTGGGTCGCATGTCCGACACCGTGCAAACACGAATCGGTGATTTCGAACAATCCGCGTACAAATTGGTTGCCCGTCAGCCGCCTCCCCCGCCGCCTCCGCCTCCGGCGCCCAAACTGAAAACACTCCGCAAGTACACGGCGCCCGCTCCCGCTCTCCCGCCCACCATTCCCGAGGTTCGCATCCACCAGGATTCGAGCCCGCTCGTGAACTATGTTTACGCGCGGCTGGGCAGCGTCTACGAATTCCTTCTCATGGCCTCTTTCGTTCCGTTCCTCGTCTACTTCCTCCTGAGCTGGGGCGACCGCGCAAGCCGCAATTTCCTGTTGCTCTTCCACGGGCAGGACCGTCTCATGGCAGCGCGCAGCCTCACTGCCATCGGCGGGATGGTTCGTGCTTTCGTCGTCGGCAACTTTGTCCTGGGCGCGTTGCTCGCAGCCGTGAGCGCAATTTGCTTCTGGATGGTTGCCGTTCCGTTCCCCCTCCTTTCCGGAACGGTCAGTGGATTTCTCAGCTTGATGCCCTACGTCGGTCTCCCGCTCGCCCTCGTGCCGCCCCTCTTTACCGCTCTCGGCGGATCCGCTGATCTGGGCCACATCCTTCTGATCATGCTCATCGTCGCGGGTCTCCACGTGGCCGCGCTCAATCTGCTCTACCCCAAGGTCGTCGGCTCGCGCGTCCACCTCAACCCGCTCGTGGTCACCTTTGCCATCATGTTCTGGGGCTTCTTCTGGGACGCCGCGGGCCTCCTTCTCGCCATCCCCGTGACGGCCGCTCTCAAAGCCGTCTGCGACAACGTCCCGCGCTTGAACCCGTACGGCAGGTTCCTCGGAGATTGAATGCACCTGGTTTATCACGCTGGCTACGATCTCAATCTCGGCGCTCATGTCTTCCCGTCGTCGAAGTTCCGCTTGATTCGCGAGTTCCTCCTGCGCGAAGGCGGGTTTCAGTCCTCCGATATCCTCGCTCCCGAGCCCGCGCCCGAGTCCGACCTGCTTCTCGTTCATGAGCCGGGCTACTTGCGCCGCTTGCTTGACGGTACATTGACCCCGCTCGAAATCGCGCAGCTCGAAGTTCCATGGTCTCCTGAAATGGCCCGCGGCTTCGTTCTTGCCGCCGGCGGCTCCACGCTCGCGGCCCGCATGGCTCTCAAAGAACGCGCCTGCTACAACATCGGCGGCGGTTTTCACCATGCCTTCCGCGGGCATGGCGAAGGCTTCTGCGCCCTTCACGACGTCGCGGTCGCCATTCGCGTCCTCCAACGCGAGCGGTTGGTCGAGCGCGCGATGGTCGTCGACTGCGACGTTCACCACGGCAACGGCACCGCCTCCATCTTCGCCGGTGACGCGAGCGTCTGGACCTTTTCCATCCAGCAGTGGAATAACTACCCCGCCGTGAAGCCCCCGTCCGATCTCGACATCCATCTTTCCGATGGCGTCGGCGACGAGGAGTATCTCGCGCGGCTCGATGAGGGCCTCGGCCAGTCGCTCGCGAAGTTCCGTCCCGACCTGATCTTCTATATCGCCGGGGCCGACCCCTACCGCGACGACCAGCTCGGCGGGCTCGCGCTCACCGTCAATGGTCTCCGCCGCCGCGATGAGCTCGTGATGGCTGCCGCCCTTTCCGCCGGAGCCCCGATCGCCATTGCCCTGGCCGGCGGGTACGCACGGGAGCTCAGCGACACCGTCCGCATTCAAGCCCAGACCGCGATCGTGGCGCGTGCTACCATCTCCCCTCGTGGATAGCCCCGCTCTTCGCCGCTGGGCGACCGTCCTTCTTCCGGCGCTGCTCCTCTTCGCGCTTCCCCTTCCCGGCCTCACACCCCAAGGCCGTCACCTGCTCGCGATTTTTATCGGCACCATCATCGCCCTGGTTGCGCGCCCCGTTCCCATGGGCGTCAGCGTGCTGGTCGCGTTGACCATCATCGCCCTCACCCGCACGCTGCCGTTCCCGCGCGTGCTCACCGGGTTCAGCAACACCACGCTGTGGCTCATCTTCACCGCGTTCCTCTTCGCCCGCGCCGTCACCCAAACCAAATTGGGCCTCCGCGTCGCTTATCTTTTTATCGAGCGCTTCGGCCATAGCTCGCTCACGCTGGGCTACTCCATCGTGGCCACGGACGCGCTCCTGGCCATCTTCATCCCTTCCGACACCGCGCGCGGCGGCGGCATCGTCTTCCCCATCGTGCGCAGCCTCGCCCAGGTCTTCGATTCCGAGCCCGGACCCACCGCGCGCCGCATGGGAGCCTTCCTGGTCCTCACCGGCTTCCACGCCACTTACACCGCCTCCGCGATGTTCCTCACCGGCATGGCCGCCAACCCTCTCATCGCCGAATTCGCGCTGAAGATCGCGCACGTCGAGCTGACTTGGCTCCGCTGGGCCGTGGCCGCCATCGTGCCCGGCCTCCTCTCACTCAGCATCGTTCCGTATTTGCTCTACCGCCTATACCCTCCGGAAATCCGCGACACGGAACCCGCTCGCGCGCTCGCGCGGAGCGAACTCGCCGCCATGGGAGCCCTCTCGCGCAATGAGCGCTGGCTGCTCGTCATTCTCATCGCCGTCATGATTGGATGGGTCACCTCCACCTGGCACGGCATCCCGAACACCTTCGTTGCTTTGGCCGGACTCTGCGCCATTCTGCTCGCGCGAGTCATCACTTGGGACGATCTGCTGAGCGAAGGCCGCGCCTGGGATGCGCTCATCTGGTTCGCGCCGCTGCTCATGATGGCGGACGCGCTGCAGGAATTGGGCGTCATCAAGGTGCTCTCCTCCGCCGTGTTCAGCCACCTTACCGCCTGGCCGTGGATCGCCGCGCTCGGCGTCCTGCTGCTGGCCTATCTCTACGTCCACTACGCTTTCGCCAGCATGACGGCGCATGTCACCGCGCTCTACCCGGGCTTTCTCACCGCTGCTGTAGCAACGGGCGCGCCTGCTCTCGTCGCCGCGCTGCCTCTCGCCTTCTTCTCCAACCTCAACGCCGGCCTGACCCACTACGGCACCGGTTCCGCCCCGGTTTACTTTAACTCCGGCTACGTGAGCCAAGCCGTC
Organism: Amazona versicolor; assembly: GCA_034782995.1. Lineage (NCBI taxonomy): Eukaryota > Metazoa > Chordata > Aves > Psittaciformes > Psittacidae > Amazona > Amazona versicolor. Next base: position 7,600 of record JAVHMZ010094803.1, on the reverse strand, counting down.
TGGTGGCGCCTCGGCTTCATCGTTTCGCTCGTCAACCTGGTGATCTGGCTCGGCGTGGGATCGGTCTGGTGGAAGATTATTGGCCTTTGGTGACTTTGCCTCCCAACATTCGGGCGAATCCAGGCAGTAACAAGAGCAGCGAGACGCTCACAATCAACCTCCGGGGAAGCACCGCCCAATCGGGCAAGTTATCCAGAGCCGCGATCGCGCCTCCGATCGCGAAGTAAGTCACCGGGTTCAACAGCACGGCCATTCGGATCGCTTCCAAGCCTTCGTAGATCGAATCGTGGAACACCAACCTTAATCGAGTGGCCGCAGGCCTCCACAAGAATCTCGCGTCGAAATCCCACGGCTCTAACATCCGCTTCGCGCTTTGGGCGAAGCCGCTCCGTGGGTCATAAAACACCGACACCGGCGAGGGCGGCCATGCCACGAACGCTAGCGACGCCGCCGTCATGCTGTAAAAGAAGAGCGTGAACGTCGTGCCCGTAAAAAGGAGGAGGGCCGCCTGGAACAGTATGTTTGCGAGAACGCCCCAATAGAACAAACGGGGCGCTAATAACGCCGGCACAACAGCCAGCTCCGTCACGATCGTGCTCCAGCACATGAATCGGGCCAACAACATAGGCGGAAGCACGGAGTCGAGAGCCATGTACCAGGGCTGGTGAAGCCGGTTCATGGCCCAGTTCTCAAAGAAAACGCCCGTCTGCCAATCCCGGTCGAGTAACTTGTTGAGCCCCGCGCCAAAGTAAGTCAGCGCCAACTGCCACCGGAGAAACGGCGGCCCGCCCGGCTTATATAATCCCGTGAGGAACAGCATCAGTCCGCAGAACAACTTATTGTTCCCGTAATACGCTTTTGACGAGACGGCCCCCAGTAACATGGTCGCCCCTAACACTAGCGATGCGTGCTGCACGCTGCGATTGAAGACAATCAGAAGCGCCGCGCCCACGAAGACCGTCTGCAGCGTCCGTTGGAAAAATACCGGCGGGACCCGGTCGACCAGAGGAATAAACGGCAGCCAAGGATCCGGCAGGAGCCGCACATGGTTGGTCAGAAGGAGCACCAGCGCGAGGACTTTCACCATGATCGCGAGATTCAGCGGGAGATCGATGCCTGTGCACCGGAGCGGGTTCCAGGACGGCTTGGCCCCGGGTGGCAACTTCATCGTCGAAGCAGTCTGAACAGCGCTCACCGCCCCGGCCAATGCCACTCCCGAAGCTCCCCGCCGTTCACGCGATACCGCATCCGGATCTCCGCCGTCTCGCCCTGCGCGGACCGTTTCTCCTCCACTTGCTGCAACATGTCGATCACGTGCTGCGGCGCGCGGTTATCGAACCCATGCATCGGCCGGCGATACCGCGCCCGGAACTCGGCCCTTGTCAGCTCATGCCCGTTTACAACGGATCTCGCCGTGTAATCCGTCTGCATATCGAACGGCGCCCAGCAGAAGTACCGGGTCGGCACGAAGCGCGCATATACAATCGCGCCGAGCTGGAACGCAAGCAACAGAGCCGGAATTACTATGCGCATGGACTTCGCCGCCAATTGTATCTTTGCCAACCGCCCTTCCGCACTGCAACCCAACTGTAGCGCTCCTCTAACCTCGCCGTCACACCCGGTTCCTACCCTGAAGAAGCCAACCGCATGTCACGTGTTTCTCTGTTGTTTCTTCTCGCCGCTTCCCTTCTCGCCCAGACCGACACCGCCTCCCTCTCGGGCACGGTTCTCGACCCCTCCGACTCGCCCGTCCCCAACGCGTCCGTTAAAATCTCGTCCTCCGACACCGGCTTTAGTCGCACCTTTCTCACCTCCGCTGCCGGAGCTTACTCCTTCACCGCGCTCCCGGTCGGCCATTACCAGCTCACAGTTGCCGCGCCCGGCTTTCAAACCACCACTTATGAAAACTTGGAGCTGCAAGTCGGGCAGAGCCGCACTTTGGGAGCGCACGTCGCTGTCGCTACCGCCGCCGCTTCCGTCTCCGTGGAGAGCGACGCTGCCCCGCTCGACGAAAACACAGCCGCGGTCGGCGGCGTGGTCAGCGGTACCCAGGTGCGCGATCTCCCTCTCAACGGCCGCAACTGGTCGAGCCTCATGAGTCTGACTCCGGGAGCTATCGATACCGGAAATAACAACCAGCGCAGTATCAGGTTCGCCGGACGCGGTCTCGATGACAACAACTTCCGCTTCGATGGCGTCGATGCGACGGGCATTCTGAACCAAGCGCAGAAGGGCAACATCCGTCTTCAGTTCTCCACCGAAGCCATTGCCGAGTTCCGCGCCAACGCCGCTCTTTACACAGCCGAAAGCGGCGGCACGGAAGGCGGCCAGGTCGACGTGGTTTCCCGCACCGGAACCAACAGCTATCACGGCTCCCTCTTCGAATATCTCCGCAACGACACCTTCGACGCTCGCGGCCCGTTCGACCGCAGCCTGCCTCCGTTTCGCCTCAACCAGTTCGGCGGCAGCATTGGCTTGCCCATCCGTAAGGATCGCGACTTTCTCTTCGCCACCTTCGAGGGCTTGCGCCAGCGCGTTGGCCAAACCCTCATCGGCTTCGTTCCCTCCGCTTCCTTCCGCGCCCAGACGCTCGCCGCCTCGCCGGCCCTGAGCACGTTCCTCAACGCCTTCCCGGTTGGTTCCCAGGCCACCTCGGATCCGAATGTCGACCGCTACACCGGCGCTGGCCGCCAGCGTTCGGATGAGAATAGCGGCCTGATCCGCTACGACCACCGCTTCTCCGATCGCGTGCTCCTTTACGCGCGCTACAACATCGACAGCGCCGTTCAGGACGTTCCCAACGGGGCTCTGCTGGATCACACCGCCACCACGCTTGCTACCCACAACGCCATCATCAATCTCGAAACCGTCCTGTCTCCTCGCTCGCTGAACGAGCTCAAGGCCGGCTTCAATCGCGCCAATTACTTCACCGGTAACGAGAGCGTGCTAGGCGTTTCGGTCATCACGCCGCAGTTCAGCACGCTCTACAACGGCACGGGCAAGATCCAGGCATCCAACACCTATTCACTCCTGGACACGTTCTCCTCCACCTTGGGCCGCCATGCGCTCAAGTTCGGAGCCGAAGTTCGGCGCGTGCAAATCAACTCCACCGCCACCTCCGCGCCCGATTACGGCTTCACCTACGCCAGTACCAACGACTTCAAGAACAACGTCCTTTCCCAAGCCAGCCTGGTCGATACTCTGCCCACCACCGGTTTCCGCCGCACCGAAGTCTACGCCTTCGCTCAAGACGAATTCCGCCTCGCTCCCTCGCTGACCGCCAACCTCGGTGTTCGCTACGAGTATTTCGGAGTACCCCACGAAGTTAAAGACCGCGGCATCGTGTTCGATCCGCTGAGCTGCCCTGGCGGTTACTGTCCCCAAGGAACAAGTTTTTACGAGCCGGATTACAACAACTTCAGCCCGCGCATAAGCCTCTCCTGGGCGCCTTCCGCGCTCCACAACCGAACCGTGATCCGCACCGGATACGGCATCTACTACGGCGACGGCCAACTGGGCGACATCAACGCTCCCGTTGACAATCTCGCCGGCCGCATCCTGCTCACCGCGGTCAAATTCCCAGGCCTCTCTTACCCGGTCACCCCGTTTCTCGGCGGAGCCGCCCGCGCTGCCTCCACGCCTCGCGGACTCGACCGTCATCGCAGAACCCCATACACGCAGGATTGGGGTCTATCCGTGCAACAAGCCTTCGCCGGCACAGTGTTCACTGCCGGTTACCTCGGCACCAAAGGCACCAAGCAGTTCACGCGCACTTATCTCAACTCGCCCGATCCCGTAACCCACGCCGTGCTTCTTCCCCAATTCGGCTTGATTGACTACAAGACCACCAGCAGCAACAGCACCTTCAGCGGCCTCACGCTTTCCGTACAGCGCAACCTGAACACCGGCCTGATTCTCTCCGCCAATTATCTGTGGTCCCATGCCATCAACGATGGCGCGGTCGGCGGCGGCGAAGCGATCTACCCCGAAAATGTCCGCTGCCGCGCTTGCGAGAAAGCTTCGAGCGATCAGGACATCCGCCACTTCGTAACCACCAGCCTCATCTACCAGCTCCCCTTTGGACGCGGCCGCCATTACCTCTCCGGTTCCGGCTGGTTCTCAAACGTAATCGGCGGCTGGGAGTGGAACAACATCTTCGTCGCGCGCACCGGCCGTCCCGTCAACGTCACCCTCGCGCGCGCCGGAGCCGATGTCCCCGACGGCAATACCAGCAGCCCTCAACGTCCCGACGCTGCCGGCCTCTCCCCCTTTCTCTCCGATCCCACCATCTCCGCCTACTTCAACCCCGCCGCCTTCGCCAAGCCCGCGTCCGGAACCTTCGGCAACGCCGGCCGCAACGTCCTCCGCGGTCCGGATCTCTGGCAGCTCGATACCGCCCTCTCGAAACGCTTCGCGCTTACCGAGCAGCTCGCGCTCGTCTTCCGCGCCGAAGTCTTCAATCTCTTCAACCGCCCGCAGTTCGGCGACCCCAGCGGCAATTTCGGCAGCCCCGTCTCCTTCGGAACCACTACAACCACCCTCAACACCACCGGCATCGGCACGGGCACGCCCCGTGAGTTCCAGTTCGCCCTGCGCCTCGAGTTTTGATATGTCCGGACGATCCCTCGCGCTCCTCGCAGCCCTCTTTCCCCACCTTCTTGCCGCGCAGGAGGTGGAGGCGCCTTACGCGCAGTATCTCGCGACCGCCACCATGACCGCGCATCCCGAGCTCAAGAAGATCGGCATTCACGCCGTTCCGCCCGGCAAGACCGAAAGCCGGATTATCGGCTCCAACATCCCTTCCAAACTGGGCAAGAAGGATTCCGCCGCCGACATGGCGGTGGTTGCGAGCCGCACACCCCACGTCGCCGCGAAGGACGGCTTCTTCGACCTCGCCTTCCCCCTCGCGGACAATGCCGGCCACGCTGTAGGCCTGCTCGTGATGGAAATCTTCTCGAACGACGCGAAGGACGAATCCGATGCCCTGGCCAAAGGCGGCAGCATCCGCGACGAAATTGCGCGGCGCGTCGAGAACGCAGCCCAGCTCTTCGGGCCCGCGCCCGCCTCCGCCCCTCTCGCGCTTCTTCGCACCACGCCCCTGCCCGGCATCACCGGCGACTTCGATCATTTCGCTATCGATGAGAAGCATAACCGCCTCTACGTCTCGGCCGAAGTTCATCACTCGATCGAAATCTTCAACCTGAAAACGGGCGAGCACCTGCTCAGCGCGCCCGGCGTCGCTACCCCCCACACCCTCGCCTACGACGAGCCATCCAACCGGTTACTTATCGCCGATGGCGGAGACAGCTCCTGCCGCTTCCTCGATGCCGGCGACCTCCACGAGACCGCGCGCGTGCCCCTCGCGCCCGGTCCCGACGCCGGCCTCTACGACCCAGCGACCCGCATCTTCTATATCGGCAATGGCGGCCGCGTGGCCAAGACCGGCTATTCATTCATCAGCGCCGTGAACGCCGCCACCGCGAAGGAAGACCGCAAGATCCGCATCGAGTCGTCCAACCTGGAAGCCATGGCTCTCGATCCCTCCGCGCATCTTCTCTACGTCAACCTGCGCGACAGGTCTCAGGTCGGCGTTGTGGACCTGGATAAAGGCGAGCTGCGCCGGTCCTGGTCCGTTCCCGGCCTACAGGGGAACACGCCCATGGCGCTCGACGCGGAGCATCACCGCCTCTTTGTCGCCGGACGCAAGCCCGGAAAATTCTTCGTACTCGACACGGCCAGCGGCGGCACGGTCGCGAGCTTCGACTGCATCGAAACCGCCGACGACATGACCTTCGACCCCGTGCGCCACCGCATCTACATCACCGGCGCCGGCGGCGTCACCGTGATTGAGCAGCAGACCGCGGACACCTACCGCAAGCTCACCCAGTTCGCCACCAACAGCGGCAAGACCTCGGTCTACGTTCCGCGAACCGAGCAGTTCTACATCATCCACACCACCACCCCCGAAGACGCCGCCGCGCTTCAGGTGTATCGGGTGCAGTAGCTCTCTAAAGCTTGCTGTAAACAAGCACGTCCGATTCCGAGCCGCGTGCGTAAGCAAGCTGGTTTTGCTCTTTCTCCGCAGCCTTCTAAACTAATACGGACTCATTCGCGCATCCAGGTCGAAGCAGTGATAACCGGCCGAATGTTTCCACTTAGAAGTCGAATTGCGGCCCGGGTACTGAAGGACGCGTGCGTAATGGGATTTTCTCCGCTGATTCCAGCACTCGCGAGACTCGTGGGAAGCGCCGCCTGAGCTCCGAGTCCAATCCAGTTCGATTGGATCGCACCCGCGGTGTTCCGGAGCGCTTGAACCCGCTGTTCATCCGCCGCTTTTGCCCGCTGGCTCTCGTGCGAGCTCCGGCTCACGAACCGGGCGCTCAATGCTGCCACAACCAGAGCCGTCGAGCCCAGCGCATACGCGCCATCTCTACTCATCCGTCTTTCCTGCCCTCAGTCTCATCGGCTCGAGATAGCAAGTGAAGATTCCCGCGGCGAGTACGAGGACCACCGCTACCTTGGAAACAAAACGTCCCGTGAGCTCTCCTCGCAGAAAGTAAGTAAGCAGCGTTACCAGATCCGCTATGAAAAATCCCGCCGGTAGCAGCAGCAACACGTAGGTGAGCCACCGCCGTACCCCGGCGCTCGCTTTCTCCGGATGCCGCCCCGTCTCGCGATTGATGAATTGCGTTACCCACAGGAAAATCGGGAACGCGACGATGACCGACGCCATGCTCGAGGCGATCGAGTAATCGGAACTTGAGTAAGTTCGAAAGCCACGGGATCGGTTACCCAACGGTCGATCAGCGCGAAGCAAAGAGATCCCAAACCGAAGGACCACGTCGCGAGCGTCGAGAACGCGAGCAGGTAGAAGAATGCATCGCGGGCTTCCTCCCGCCCTCCGCCTCGTGTAGGCACGGCAACTCCCGTCACAGTCTCGTAATACCTCAAAAAATCTGCCCCAAGCCCTTGGCCGGCCAGCCATTCGCGGCCAGCAGACGATACACGAACTCGTCCGTGGCGCCCTTCTCTTTCGCGGCGGTGATAAAGTTCAGAAATGCCGCCTCAGAACTCATCTTGATCATCTTAAGGCAACCGGAGATCTTCTTTCAAAGCAGAAGGTAGACGGAATCGGCTCCGGTTGACGTGGGGCTCGTCTGCACACATGCAAGCTGCGACCAAAGACGGAGGTCCTCCTATTCGAGTATGGTCCGACCAGCTTTCTGAAGGATCTGGTTCGTTGCGCCTCACTCAATCCATAAATTGCGTGAACGAGGGGTGGTGTCGCGTTTCTATGTATTTTCCAAATCGCATGCGCTTGGCGAGCCATTCTTTTGCACCTGTAATTTCCTCGGGAGGGCGCATCGCAATGCAGTCGAGCTCAACGACTTGAAAGCGGCAATAAACCACGCCTCGTACTCACACTTTGCCAGGACCACTTCGATCTTTAGTTCTGGCCTAGTGTCTTTGGCTCTTCTTAAAAGTTCTGGGCCAACCACGGCAGGGCAGTCTTTTGTCGGCGTCAAGCAAGAGCAATATTCCCGATGCGTGCGGGTAGCGGCGTGCAGCCAAATCAACATCTATTTCGAGACCCTGGGGT
>JAVHMZ010094699.1:0-10275 GCA_034782995.1 Amazona versicolor | reverse complement strand
CAGCGCCTTGCGGCCGCGGCGATAGGTTTCCTTCAAACCGGGCTCAATTGCTGCAAAGCCCTTGCGCTTGAGCGGCCATTGATCGAGTTTGGCGCGCGCGGATCGGAAAACCGTGCCCGCTTTCTTCGCCACGCGCTCCGCATTCACCCGTTCTTCGATCTTGGTTTTCTCGTGTTCGAGGCCACGCCGGATCTTGCGCCGGCTGTCCGAAGATGCGGCTCCATTGTCCTTTTTAGCGAGCTGATCAAATACTTCGAGCAGTGCCGCCGCGTCCCGCAGTTCCGAAAGCCGATGGCCGATCTCCCGGAAACGCACGTTCTCGTCACGGTACGAAGTCCCCAGCTCGCCGCGGATGAGCCGCAGCACACCACGGATTTTCTTGACGCTCTTGCGTGCTTCGTGAATCGATTCGTCGCGCTTCTCGACCGTGCCGGAGATCAAGCCACCTACGGCAGAGTCGATCTCCTCACTTACGATCCGCCGGATTCCCTCCGGCACCAGCTCTTTTCCTCTGAAACGGTAGGGCATAAGATTCGTTGCGCAGCTTTAGCCGGCAAGTTGTGTCCGCTTCGTCACTAGGAATGTCCTTCGTGCGGAGCAGTCGGGGCGAAGTTCGTGGTCTCCCCGCCATATTCTTTATCGGCCTCACTCTGCCGGCCAAGGAGTGCCAAGGCCGCCGACGTAACATGCTCAGCCGTGAAGCCGAAGTGCTTCAGGATCTCAGCCCCGGGAGCGGAAGCGCCGTAGTGATCGACACCGATGATTGTCCCCTCGTCACCCGCCCACTGTCGCCAGCCAAAGGTGGCCGCCGCCTCCACCGTGACGCGCTTCTTTAGATTTTTGGGAAGCACGCGCTCGCGATAGCCTTCGTCTTGCCTTTCGAAAAAGAACCAGCTAGGCATGCTCACGACACGCGCACGTACGTTGTATTCTTTTAGCTTCTCCTGAGCTTTCACGCAAAGCGAAACTTCCGAACCCGTACCGATGAGGATCACCTCGGGCTCGCCGCCTTCACTCTCCGAAAGGATGTAGGCACCGTTCTTTACGCCTCCGTCTTTCACGCGGCTGCGGTCGAGGTGCGGCAAGTTCTGCCGTGTCAAGGCGAACAGCGTAGGGCCGTTATGTTCCAGCGCGGTCACCCAGCAATCCGCGGTTTCCGTGGCGTCGGCGGGCCGGACCACATTCAGGTTTGGAATCGCCCGCAATCCGGCTAACTGCTCGATCGGCTCGTGCGTAGGGCCGTCCTCTCCCACCGCCACGCTGTCATGCGTGAATACGTAGAAGGCCTTCAGATCGCTAAGCGCTCCCAGGCGAATCGCCGGCTTCATGTAATCAGAAAAGACCAGGAAGGTCGCGCTGAATGGGAGCAGGCCACCGTGCGCCGCCATACCGTTTACCGCCGCGCCCATTGCGTGCTCGCGCACCCCGAACGCCACGTTACGCCCCGCATAGCCCCAAATGCCGCCCACCGCGCCTTGCGTGGCAGGCCCTTCGCTCTCCGGCGGCTGAAAGTCGCCTTCGCCTTTCAACGCAGTGTTGGTGGACGGATTCAGATCAGCCGAGCCGCCCATGATGTTAGGAATGTGCTTTGCCAGGGCGTTCAGCACTTCGCCGCCGGCAGCGCGCGTGGCGATCGGTTTATCGTCCGGCTTCCACTTCGGCAGGTCGGCTTGCCAGTTTTCCGGCAGCTTGCCGCCGAGCACGCTCTCAAATTCAGCGGCTTCTTTCGCAAACGCTTTTTTGTAAGCATCGAACTTGCTCTGCCAGGCAGCTTGTTCTTTGGACCCTTTTTCGCCGATCTGCCGGAAGAATTTCACGGCGTCATCCGGCAGATAGAACCTGTCCATGCTGCCCCAGCCGAGCGCCTTCTTCGCGGCCTGAAGCTCTTCCTCCCCAAGCGGGTTACCGTGTGCCTCGAACGTGTCTTGTTTCTTCGGACTGCCGTAACCGATATGCGTATGCACCAGAATGAGCGACGGCTTGTGCGTTTCCGCACGCGCTCGCTCGATCGCGTGATGAACCGCTTCGGTGTCATTGCCGCGCTCCACGTGCTGTGTATGCCAGCCATACGCCTCAAAGCGCTTGCCAACGTCTTCGGTGAAGCACAGCGAGGTACCGCCAGCGAGCGAAATGTGGTTCTGATCGTAAAGAAAAATCAGTTTCCCGAGCTGCAGATGGCCCGCCAGCGAAGCCGCCTCCTGGCTCACTCCTTCCATCAGATCACCGTCCCCGCAGATGCCGTAGGTGTAGTGGTCGACAATCGTATGTCCCGGGCGATTGAAGCGCGCAGCAAACCACGCCTCTGCAATCGCCAGCCCAACCGCGTTGCCGAATCCCTGGCCTAGGGGTCCTGTTGAGACTTCCACGCCCACCGTGTGACCCCGCTCCGGATGACCGGGCGTCTTGCTGCCCCACTGGCGAAACCGCTTGATTTCCTCGAGTGGAAGGTCATAACCGGTGAGATAAAGCAAGCTATAAAGCAGCATGGAGCCGTGTCCGGCCGAGAGCACGAAACGGTCTCGATCAAACCAGAGTGGATCTTTCGGATTGAAGCGCAGGAACTCTGTCCAGAGCGTATACGCCATAGCGGCAGCACCCATGGGCATACCGGGATGTCCGGAGTTTGCCTGCTGCACCGCATCGGCGGAAAGAAAACGAATAGTGTTGATGCAAAGGTCTTGTAATGTCTGAGTTTCGGTAGTCGGCACGCTTTTTCTCTCCTCGATTGGACTGAAATCGCGGCGCGAAGTTGCGCCGCTTGCGTCGCTCTTACAGGTTAGTACGCGGGAAAACCGGGAAAGCCGTGCGCCAAGCTATCCTTGCTTTAGATGGTCCTGCGAGTGGCAGTCTTTGTGCTGCTGACTTCCATGATTTCCAGCGGCCAGAGTGCTCCACCGGCTGCCGATGAAGGCGAAGCAGGATCGACTGACCTGACAACCACGCCGCCGCCCATCGCTTGTCCGGCAGGAGCCCCGATTGGGGCAGTAGATTTGCGCGTCCAGAGCCCGAGCAATGCGGGGACCTTGCCCTTTCAATCGGTCAACCACCTGACAGAAGGTGACACGGTTCTCTACTCGCCGATTTTGCGAGGCCACGAAAAACGGCCCGGCGAGGTCTCGCTCGTTATGGTGCCCGCCCGGCGCGATCCGAGCGACCCCGCTCTGCTGGTGACCGATCCGAAAGCGGCCGATAAGCCGCAGAGCTGGAAGATCGAGCGTACGCTTTCGCTGGCGGCGCTGGTGTATGGCCCACAGGGTCTCAGCAAGAAGAAGGTCCAGGGGTTTCTGTCGCAGGACGACGTGCTGATCGCGCAACTGGCCGATCACGCTGAAAAGACGGCACAGACCGAGGCGCTGGTGGAGGCTCTTTCAAGCGCCGGCAGCTCGTCGGCAAGCGTGAACGCAGCGCTCTCCGGTTTTGCGTCTCAGTACGGCCTCTCAGTACAACTCGACAAGACTGCACCTCCTGCGGTTCAGGCACAGACTCTGTTTGCCGCCATGAATCCACAACTGGCTACCTATAATCCGCTGGCCAGTCCGACGGCAGAACGCGTCGGTCAAACTGCCAGCCTGGCGACTGCAGCCGCGACTTTGTTCTTCGGCAGTCCGATCGGGCTCGCCGCGGGTGGTACTGCTATGCTGCTCGATCTCCGCTACATCGCTTTTCCTGGCACGCAGTTCCGCTCGTCGTTTGCGCAGCCGATGGCAGGCGTCACGCCCAAAGAAGGAGTCAAGTTGTGCGGTCAGAATACGCCCGCCCCGCCGCATACTCGCGTCGCTTACATCTGGGCCGTACGCATCCCGAATACGGCCGCGCCTTCCATTCGTATCGGTGCTGCGGACTACATTCCTCCTGGCGAAAAAACACCCGTGCCGGTCGAGGTGCCTGATCCGCAATGGAAGTACCTGCAACGCGCCCGCAAATGGACGCTCGAAGACGCGAAAGGCAGGCGGTGCGAACTCCCGGTGCTGAAGCTCGGCAACCAGAAAGCGCTCGAGCTCGATCTCACCAAGTCATCGCTGGGCGCAGGAGGTTATCATCTCTCCGGCTTCTGGGATTGGACACGATTTGAGGCTTCGGGTGAGATTCATATACAGCCGCTAAGCGAGTTCCGTTCTTCCGTCGTGACGTCGGATTCGCAAGATAAGCTGCTCGCCAAGTCGGGCAAGATTCCGATCACGCTCGCCAACGGCGATTTCGAGTTTCTGACGAAAGTCGAAATGAAAAAGCTGAACGACGAGTTTGCAGTCGCTGAACCGGTGCGGTTCATTTTGCCGAAAGGATTACGCGAGGGGCCGCAGAATCACGCCGACGTACAAATCGACACCGCCAATCTCGAGCCGGGCCGTTACGAACTGCTTGTAACGCAGCAAGGCGGAAAGAGTCATTCTGTTCCCTTCAGCGTGTTGCCGAATCTGCCGCGCATCGAGAACTTGCCGGTTCTGGCAAACCAGGGTGAGTCGGCGCAGCACTATGTTTTGAAAGGCGAGCGGCTTGAGCTCATCGCAAAACTGCAGGCGCCTGGAGTAGCCTTCGACCTTGCTCCGCCAGCGCCCGGCAAATCGGACCGCAGCGTAACCGTGCAACTGAAATCGGATCTGAAGCCCGGCACTTCGCTTTCCGTGCAGGCCGATCTCGCTGACCGCAACGAACCGATGATGCTGCCGGACGCACTCGAGATTACCGGACCCTTGCCCGCGATCGCCAGTTCGCGTCTCTCGCTGCCAGGAGGTATGGAGATCACTTTACCGGCTGATGAATTTCCCGCCGGCTACACCCTTACCGCGCTGCTCGATGTACGGAACGTAGAGCCCACGAGCGTGCTGAAACTCAGCTGCGCGGAGGATACGAGCAAGCCCGAGAGTGTGCAGCTGGGGCAGCAGAATGCGGCTTACAGTCTGCAGCGTCTCTCGCCGGACCAGCTGTTTCTCTCAGCCGATACCAATGCGTTTCCGGCGGGTTGTTCCCTCGAAGCCACAATCGCTAACGGCATCGCCGGCCAATCCCAGCCTTACAAGCTGGCGCGCATTGTTCGCATCCCGCAGATCGATTCATTCGATAGCACGCCCCAGATGGCATTCGACGGCAAGCGCCTCTATACGCTTACCGGACACAATCTGGAAGTGATTGAGAAAGTCGGCTGGGATCAGTTGGAAGGAGTTCTCGTAGCGGGCTTGCCGGCGCCCATCCAAGGCCAGGGCCAGAAACAAGCACTTCAAATCAATTTACCGGATCCACCGCCGCCCCACGCCGTTTTGTACGTCTGGCTCCGCGGTGAGAAAGCAGCGAGCGCAACCACCCTCGCTAAACAATAGCGCCCCTTTCTGTCTCCTGACTTCTTTGTTCCGTGTTCTGTCCTTCTCTCTGCTACCCACTCTGCGTTAGTATGAAGTCAGTTCTACGGGGACGCGAGGAGTGGGTTGTTCACTCTCGCAGCTTGTCACAGTGAGCTCCGGCGCCCGCCAGAGCTGCTAAGCAGAATCGTTCGTCTGACCTTCCAGTAGTCCGCCCGCTTTCCGGGTGAGCGTGCATCAGCGCCCTCACTCCGTCTTCAGGAAACACCAAAAAAACGATGAATTTTTATAGATCTAGTTTTGCGCTTGCGGCTTTACTTTCGTTTGCGCTTACCGCTCCGGCAGCACAGTATTATGCTGCTCCCAACGGATCGGGAAGCGGCGCTGGCACGCAAGCTTCGCCCTGGGATCTTGCAACCGCACTGTCCCAACACTCTATCGTCGGAGGCGACACGCTCTGGCTGATGGGCGGAACATATCATGGCACTTTCGTCAGCTATCTCGATGGAACCGCGTCAGCGCCCATCATTGTGCGTCAGATGCCCGGCCAGCGCGCGATTATCGACGGCGGCAACTCAAACGGCCAAGGCATTTTCACGATCTACAGTAATTACGTCTGGTTCTGGGGATTCGAGATCATGAGTTCCGATCCGCAGCGTGTTTCGAAATCGACGAGTTCCGCACCGCCCGACATTCCGCGCGGCGAAGGAGTAGATTTCGCCCAAGTCGCCGGCGACGGTGTCGGCGTCAAGCTCATCGATCTCGTGATTCACGATACTCGCCAGGGCGTCAGCTTCTGGGAACAGGCCGAAAATGCAGAGATCTACGGTTGTGTAATTTACAACAACGGCTGGGACGGGCCCTCGGGTGATCGTGGACATGGTCACGGCATCTACACACAAAACCAGACGGGAACTAAGCACATCAATAACAATCTGGTGTTCCGCCAATTCGGCGAGGGCATCAATCAATACGGATCTGGCACCTCGTACATTGAAAATTATGAATACGACAGCAACGTCATATTCCACAATGGTGAGCCCTCGATCTTCGGGCTTGATCGTGACGTGCTGATCGGTGGCGAAGTCGGATCACAAGCGAACAACATTACGTTCACCAATAATCTCGGTTACGGATCGGTTTTTAAGTTCGGCTACACGGGGGAGGCGCAGAACGTTTCTCTCGCCAACAACTACCACTACGCTGACGGCGACGTTCTCGAGATGAATGTTTCCGGTCTCTCGATGTCGGGTGATATGTGGGCGGGGAGCGTAGTCGGCCTCAATCCCTCGTCATATCCGGATAATACGTACGTCGCATACAACACCAAGCCGTCTGGTTTGCATGTATTCGTCCGGCCCGAGAAATACGATACGAACCGCGCGTCTGTAGTTATCTACAACTGGAGTGATCTGACCACGGTACCGGTTGATTTGTCGTCCTTTCTCAAGAACGGAGATAATTATCAGATCCTGGATGCCCAGAACTACCTGGGAGCAGCGATCCTGAGCGGAACCTACCAGGGCGGCAGCGTAAGTGTTCCGGTTTCAAAGTTGAGCGCGGTAGCACAGCCCATTGGTAACGCGCAGGTGAAAGTACAACACACGAGCGTCGAATACAACGCGCTGGTAGTGGTCCGCACAAGCTCTGGTTCAGGGGCACCGGCCAAGCCTGTCTATCTGTATCAGGAGGCCGAAAATGCTTCGCTGACCTCTCCGATGACCGTGAAAAGCAGCTCAAGCGCGAGCAACGGCAAATACATCTCATCAGGAACAGCAGACGACGGTACGGCGACCTTCACCTTCAATATTTCGACCGCAGGCACGTACGTCCTGTGGTGCCACGTACTCGCGCCCAATTCCAATCAGGATTCGTTCTTCGTATCCGCCGATGGCGGCGCGGAGGACATCTATGACGACGCCGAAGGCAGCTGGGGGAATAGTTGGCAATGGACGGTACTGAACGGCAGGAATGGCACGGACACGCCACTGACGCTGAATCCGCGGACTTTTAGCTTCAGCGCCGGTACGCACACTATTCGATTCCGCGGCCGCGAGGCGAACTCTGCTCTCGACGCCGTGGATCTCACGAACGACATGTCTTATAAACCCTAAAGTCGATTGAATGGCCGGCGTGGGCGAAAACCCGCGCCGGCATCTTTGTCAACTTTTACTTTTCGTCTTGCGGAAGCCGTTTACGCAAAATACTATTCGGTTTCGAGAGCACTCGTCCCGGCTCCGGTTGCGCTCCGGGTAGCCGATCTACCATCGAGTTCGCAACAGCGGAGCGCCGCGATGCGCGTCTTTCAGGCGCAGCCATGGTTTGAGGCACTGGAGCCTCTCGCGCAGGTGCGTCTACAGCGATCACGTTCCCGGCTGCGTCGAGCCGCTCGACGCGGGCGTGCTCCTCATTGAGCTTCACTCTGTGCTGCACAGTTTCGGATTCTTCAATCTGCGTTACACGGATTTCTTCTGTCTGCACCCAGTGCTTTTCACACCCTTCGAGCATCTCTGAGACAACAGAAATGATCAGCGTGTTACCCTGCCGGGCCGGTGGGATCGGACCATCAACAATCCGATTCATCGCGACTCTTTGAACATCTGCGCGTCCCTTGCGTAACTCCTGCTCGAGTAACTCTTCATGGGTTTGAACCGATTTAGTCACGCGGACGCTGCCGGTGTGAACCGGCCGTGCGTCCGCATGCACTTCTTCCCGAATAACGGGAATCACCAGAGGGTCTTGTTCCTCAGGCATACCTGCTCGAGTTAGCGGGAAGAGGATGTTGCCGAACGGGTCTTTCCTGTGACCCTGTCCCATCCATAACGGACCGAATCTTTCATCCGATCCCAGGTGCTGTTTGGATATCGCCGCCCGTACTCTTCTTGGAGTTGTGGTTCAACATCCACATAGTTCCGCCCCTGATAACGAGGGTCGTTCGCTACTTCCGAACCAAAGCCATAGGCGGGAGCATAGTCATCATATTTGGCCGTTCCTGCGGGATACGTGCTGGCGAAGTTCTCCCGATAGTCCGCATCGTAATCGGTAGTTCGGGCTGCATCGTAATTAGTGGTTCCCGCTGCGCCGTAATTAGTAGTTCCGGCTGCGCCTGCGACGGCTTGGCCGGCGGTTGTGGCTGCGGCACCTGCTTGACGCCCAAGGTTCTCGACCTCCACTTCCGTGCGGCGTACCGAATCACGAATCGTTTGGGATCTCTCCGTGGCTTCCTTACCGACGCGCACTTCTTCCACTACCCGCGCTTGTTTCGCGACCACGGGTTCTTCGGCGTACTCAGCCACTTCGATCACCTGCTCCCCGCCCGAACGAAAATCGGCTTCGCTCGCCGGCCGGTCAACCGGCTGCCGGTCCACCCTAACATGTTCTTCACGCAGATTTACGTTTTGTTCGACCGGTGTATCCACTAAGCGCGAGTGAACCCGTACACCGCCGCGCTGGATAGCGCGCTTGCCAACCTGCAGCTCCTCTTCTACCACTGGAATCTCGTGACCGCGTTCGGCGCTGCCAATGGGGCGCGCGTCACCGCGCAACTCATCACGCGCATTCAACACATCTGAGCGGCTGCCGGGGATACTGGTATCGTCCGTGTTCGGCGTTGCCACCCCTCGTGCGGTACCCAGGTCTTCCGTGTGGACATCCACCGGATTGTATCGGTTCAAGATATCCGAAATACGATCCACGTTCGATTCCGCCGTATCCACTCCCACGATGGTTTTGCCGCTTGCGTAAGCGGATTCGTAACCTTCACGGTAGCGTTCCTCCTCCCCACCGCCAAACAAGGATTTAAACCACCCGGTAATTCCTCCTTCATGGTGGCGCACCGGAGCACGCTCGCCAGCGGGGTAGTTTGTTGCTGAACCGGCCGTCTCCGAAGAGACGAAGACCTGATCAGACCCAAACCCCGCGGCCTTCAAATCACTGGCTGCCGAGCTAGCGGTCGCCGCATCTCCGTAAACCGCTACGACTGTGACGTCTGCGGCACTTGCCATACGTTTTTCCTCCTCGTAGTTCCCACTACAGTTAGTGGACGAGGGTCCGCTCGAATTTGCTACAAGCGGCAAATGTGATTTCGTAAGAAGCTCGCCCCGCCGGGACGGGGTATCTGTCAGGACTTCTTGGACTGCAGTTCGGTAAGCGCGGAGAGCACCTCGCTACTGTGTTTCTGCGGATCTACTCCAGTCCACACCTTAACGATTTCTCCTTGAGGATTGATGAGAAACGTGTTACGAGCTGCCATCTTCATTCCCATCATCTCGCGCATGGAGCCGTATTCGGCAACAACTTTCTTGTCCGAATCGGAGAGCAGTTTGAAAGTAAGTCCCTGCTTCGCGCAAAAGTCCTTATGACTGTCTGTGTTATCGACACTGACCCCGATAATTACCGCGTTGTCCTGTTCGTACTTGGGAAGATCGCGCTGGAAGTTGTGCGCTTCAATGGTGCACCCGGGCGTGTTGTCCTTAGGATAGAAATACAGAACCACCCACTTTCCACGAAAGTCCTTCAGGCTCACTGCCGACCCGTCTTGCGAAGGCAGCTGGAACTCGGGTGCCTGCTGTCCGGCCTGCGGCATGGCGTTATCGGTGTAACCCGGCAGAGCAGCCAAACAGACGGCGAATATTGCAGCGGCGGCAATGCGCCTGAATGGGCGGGCGGACTCACGCAAGATCATAAAAATGGAAGCTCCTCAACTTCACTCAGAATTGTAGCTCGGAGATCAGCAGGTGCAATCTCGTCTATTAGCTTTGCAATCGTATATTCTGGTCCGATCCCATGCGAAGCTGGAAAATCTTTGCCGCCCTGCTCGCCGCCGTACTTACCTGCTGCGGCTCACGTCATCGCGCCAACCAGCGTGGCCGCTATGGCGAACAAGCCGGCGCCTTCGATTACTACTTGCTGGTGCTTTCCTGGAGCCGGGAATTCTGCTACTCACACGGCGGGGCGCCTGAGTGCGCCAGCCACAGAGGAT
>JAVHMZ010094591.1:0-10279 GCA_034782995.1 Amazona versicolor | reverse complement strand
CGCTTGCCGGCCTCAAGGAGCAGCATGACGCCTTGCAGTCGCGCATCGCCTCGGAAACGGCGCGCATCGCTGACAGCGCGCACCGAGCCGCTTCGGCAGCGAACGCCCGCGTTGCGAGCCTCTCGACCCAGCTCGACACGAGCAAGCAGGAGGCGGGTGCTGCCGCCGGCAGCGAGACGCAGATCGCGAGCCTATTGCGCGACATCGAGGTCAAGCGAACGATCTACTTAGATCTGTCGCAGCGGGCGAGCCAACTCGAGACTGAGCGCCGGGTACTAACGACGAGCGTTCAGCTGGTCAATCTCGCTGAGCTGCCGAGCGCACCCTCTTTTCCCCGACGCGTGCCGTTCCTAGCAGGCGGCGTCGTGCTCGCCGGGATCCTCGCGACCGGTGCAGCTCTAGTCCGCGGAAAGTCGGCCGATCGTGGCATGCACGCTCCGGGTGCACTGCAAGCTCTGACCGGTCTCTCAGTGCTCGCACGTATCCCAGCTGATCGTTGGGGGCGCTCACCTCTGCTCGCCGGAGACCGTGATCTGCCGCTCTCCCTCGTACTCGAGCGGCTACAAACGCCATCGCTGCTTCAAGAAGCAGTTCGTGGCCTCTATGCCCGGCTCACGCTCATGGGCTACGGTAGCCGGAACCGGACGCTACTGTTCACCTCGGCCGAGGGCCGAGAGGGCAAGACCTTCACGGCGCTGGCACTCGCGCAGTTCGCCGCAGCGAGCGGCCAGCGCATCCTCCTCGTCGAATGCGACATGCGGCGCCCGAGTATGCAAGCTGCGCTCGGTCTGCCTACAACGGCCGGGCTCACGGAGTATCTCTCTGGCAAGGTCGATGAGGTGCCACTCGTCGAGCCGGCGTGTCAGCCCGGCCTCAGCGTCGTGCTCGCGGGAGAGGCAAGCATGGCCTCTACCGAACTTCTCACCAGCCCGCGCTTCGCCGAACTCCTGAAGCTCGCTAAGCACTTCGATCTGATGATCCTGGACAGTCCGCCGTCCAGTCAGTTGATGGATGCGTGCGTCATCGCGCCCAAGGTGGACGGCGTGATCTACTGCGCGCGTTGGGGCCGGACAGCACCCGAGCGGGTCGCCTCTGGTCTGCAGGATCTCTACGACGCACACGGCAAGCTAGCTGGCCTAGTCGTCACATTCGCGCCGCAGGATGGACAAGTTCCATACGGCGCACGTCTCGCCGGACCGAACAGCCTCGCCCTGGAAGCCGCTGGGCACGCGTGAAGAGTAACGATGATGCACATCGACGCAATACAGGCGCGTAAAGCTTCGCGGGTCATGGTCGTGAGCCACTCGAGCCGGCTTGCTGGCGCGGAGTTGGTCATGCTCGACCTTGTGCGAGCGTTCGGAGCGGGATCGAGCGCCTTTCTGTTCGAGGATGGGCCGCTGCGCGAGGCGCTTGCCGAGCACCAGATCCCGGTCGCCGTCTCGCGACACGGCGCGAACTTCGCGAGCGTGAAACGGGACCGCAGTCTCACCCGTGCCCTGCCCCATCTCGGCGGGCTCGCCGCGGTCACCGCTGAGCTCGCGGACCGGGCACGTCGGCATAGTTTGATCTACGCCAACTCCCAGAAAGCGTTCGTGCTCGCGGCCCCCGCGGCCGCCCTCGCCCGGCGGCCGCTGGTCTGGCACTTGCACGACATCCTGACCGCGGCGCATTTCGGAACGAGCCAGCGGCGCCTCACTGTGGCGCTCGCGAACCGATTTGCCACGAGCGTCGTGGTGCCGTCCGAGGCGGCGGCAGTGGCGTTCAAGGAAGCAGGTGGCAAGCCCGAGTTGGTGCGCGTCGTGCCGAACGGCCTCGACGTCGCGCTTGATCCTGCCTGGGCAGGCACGCGTTCGAGCGTGCGGGCGTCACTCGGATTGCCTGAAGGCTTCCTGTTCGGTGTGTTCAGCCGGCTCGCACCTTGGAAGGGCCAGCGTGTGGCGTTGAACGCGCTGGCGCAGATGCCCGGTGCGCACTGCGCCATCGTAGGCGGAGCGCTGTTCGGGGAGGACGCCTACGAACAATCACTGCGCGAGGCGGCGCAGGCGTTGGGGATTGTGGACCGGGTGCACTTCCTGGGGCATCGAGGCGACGTTCCCCGCCTGATGTGCGCTATGGATGCCGTCGTTCATCCCTCGGTCGATCCGGAGCCGTTTGGCAGAACGCTCGTTGAGGCCATGCTGTGCCGGATACCGGTCGTGGCGGCGCGGACCGGGGCCGTGCCGGAGATTCTAGACGACGGCAGAGCCGGCCTACTCGTGCCGCCAGGCGACGCGGCGGCGCTGACATCGTCCCTGCGCCAGATCATGTTGGGAAATGTCGCGGTGCCGGCGATGGTCGACTGTGCCGAGGAGCGCGCCCATCGGCTCTACACGGCCTCGAAAATGATCGCGGCGATTCGCGACGTTACGGCGCCGCTCGCCATGGGAGTAGCGTGATGCGGGCAGCAACAGCACCGCGACAAGCTATGCCGCTCGCGACCTACACGTGGCTGATTGCGCTGCTCGGCGGCACGTTCGCGCTGGGCTTCGCCGGCGTCGGTGCGCCGCTCCGGCCGCTCTTCGTGGTCGGTTGTGCGGCCGTCAGCTACGACGCCTGGCGCCGCGGCGCCGCGGTCCACCTGCAGGCCGCGATCGCCCTTTTCTGCCTCGCACCGTTTCTGCGCCGGGTCGTCGACGTCCACGCCGGCTACGATACGACTGGGGTGATGCTGGTCGGCCCGTTGCTCGCCATCCTGATCCCAACGGTTGAGCTGCGTGAGCTGTTCCGCCCGGGGCGCTCACTCAATCCGGCACTGCAACCGTTCCTGATTGTTGGCGGCTGCATCGTCTATGGAGGACTGATCTCGCTCATCGAGGGCGACCTGATCAGTGTCGCGAGTGGGATGCTGAAATGGGCCGCACCCCTTCTCTACGGCATGTGGCTCTTCGAGCGTGCCCGGACGGACGAGGCTGTGCTCGCGGGGGCGGTCAAAGCCTTTCTCGTCGTCATGCCCGCGCTCGGCGCCTACGCCGTCTACCAGTACGTCAACCCGCCGACGTGGGACCAGTACTGGATGCAGTCCGCTCCTATCGACTCCATCGGCTACCCGGTGCCTTACCAGGTGCGCGTGTTCAGCATGATGAACTCGCCGGCCTCTTACGCGACCTTTACGGTTTGCGGGCTGCTCCTGGTCGGGTTCTGCCGCTCAGGCTGGAGCTCTGCACTGCTCGCAGCACCGTGCAGCCTCGGCCTCCTTCTGTCCATGTATCGGGCGGCGTGGATCGAGCTGGTCGTGGCCGTACTGTTCTGCATGTTTTTCGCAGTGACACGTCGGCGCGCGGTCGGGCTTACGATCGGTGGCGCGGCGGCCGTGCTTGTCGCTTTGACCGCGACGCCATTCGGCGACGCCATCCTGGTCCGACTCAGCTCGTTCGGCGACGGCAGCCAGGACGGCAGCGCGCGGGAGCGCATCCAAGAGTTCTCAGCCATGCTGAACATGGGCGACGGCACGCTGCTGGGTCACGGTTTTGTCTTCGTCGATGGTGGGAAGATAGGTCTGCTGATCGACGGTCAGATTATCGGCTGCTGGTATACCATGGGACTGGTCGTGGGTATGATCTGCCTTGCGGCAATTTTCTGGGCAATCGGGCAGGGGATGGCCCGCACGGCCGGTCGCCGTGATCCGGCCCGCATCGTGCTCGGGGCTACCATGGCGGGCGCATTGGCACAGGTGCCGCTCGCGAGCATCGCCGCGGGCGAGACCGGCTTCCTGTTCTGGAGCCTTGCGGCCCTCGCGGCGGTAGGCACGCCACTGGCAGAGGTCCGCGCGCCTATGCGCGCGCAGAGCCAGACGTTCACCACACAGCGCATCTTGCAGAGAGGTTGACTATGGCAAAGCTCAAGGTGCTATCCATTCCGGAACCGCATCGTGCTGGGTATGATGACGTGCGTCGTTGTGCCGCTGTCGCGGCTCAGGGTAGCGTCGAGATCACCGTTCTGCTGCCTACGGGAGCTACGGCGCACTCCGCGGGACCTCATGGGATTAAGGTTCTGACTGAGCCTGTCCGGCGCGGTGCGATAGCTCCGATGTCGCCGAACCTGCGCGGGGCGACCTACTCGCGCCTCGGCGCCATCCTGCGCGAGATAAGACCAGACGTGATCCACCTCTATGCCTCGCCGTGCGGCGCGTTGGCTCACGCGGTCGCACGGCTGCGGGGCAACGCGGCGCTGGTGCTTGAGTGCGAGGACCAGGTGTCCTCCCCTCAGCTGCTGCCAGGCTGGGCGGTGCGCCTCGCGGAGCAGCGGGTGCTGCGCGCGGCGGACCTCATTCTGGCGCGGCACTACGACCTGCTGAGCTGGGCGCGTAGCCGAGGCTTCTCGGGTCCTGGTGTGATCGTGGCATACGGTATGGACGCCGTCTCGCCCTCGCCCGAGGGCGCGAGGGCAGATCGCGGTCCTGGCCTCACGCTGGGTTACGCCGGCGCGCTCTCGCGGGAGAGCGGCATCGTTGACCTTGTCGAGGCGGTCGCCGCGTGCCGAGCGCCGGTCTCGCTAGCCATTCTCGGACAGGGACCACTTCACGACGAGGTCACTGATCGCGCGGCGGCACTCCGGATCGGTGACCGGGTAAGTGTGCTTGGCGTGCCGGTCGGCGGGCGAGCGGAGTTCCTGCACTCGGCCGACGTTGCCGTGCTCACTGCCAGGCACGGCGGGTATAAGCCTGCTGATCGCCGGATCGCCGAGGTGCAGGCTCTTGGAGTTCCTGTGATCGCGTTCGGTGTGCCCGGCGGGCGTGAG
This sequence comes from Amazona versicolor, assembly GCA_034782995.1. Lineage (NCBI taxonomy): Eukaryota > Metazoa > Chordata > Aves > Psittaciformes > Psittacidae > Amazona > Amazona versicolor. Next base: position 5,503 of record JAVHMZ010094591.1, on the reverse strand, counting down.
CTGGTCGGCGACGCTGGGTGGTATGTCACAGAGGGCGACGCCGGGCTGCTCTCGCGCCTGCTGCGTCGCTTGGCTGCGCACCCGGAAGAGGTTGCGCGGGCGCGCGCGGCCTGTATCCCGCATGTTCAGTGGCGCGCAAGCCTCGATACCGTCGGCGCGGAGCTCGCTCGGGCGTTCGCACGGGCGAGGCAACGGCGCGCTGGTAGCGAGGTCATGACGGATGTCCCGCTCGCGGCGTCGCACGGGATAAAGCTTTGAGCGAGGCGGCCATGCTCGCGTGGATCTCACAAAGTCACCCGCTACGCCTTAGTCAATGCGGCGGTCGGCTTTGTGCTAAGTTCAGCAGCGCCTCAAGCAGAAATAAAACAGATCAGCCAAATATCCTGATAAGAGGTCTTATGTGATGGAAGATCAAGACGTGTTGCTCTCAACCCGAAAACAACGCAGCGACGGGCTGGGCAGCCGCGTATGCTTTCTGACGTTCCATCGCGTAGCGACGCTGCAGGACTGGGCAGGGCTGCCTGACCGTGGCTTTTATCTTACAGCCGACGTCCTCGACGCCACCTTGTCATTTCTGCATCGTACCAGATGGCAGGTCGTCACAGTCGAGGAGGCGCTGCGCCGGGTGCACGCTGGTGACCGTGGTCGCTACGTCAATATTTCCATTGACGACACGTATCGCGACACTTGGGAGCAGGCTGTGCCCCTGTTCCGCAAGCATGACGTGCCCGTGACGCTGTTCGTTACATCGGGCATCCCTGACCGAACCTGTACGCTGTGGTCGGTCGGTCTTGAGACGATCATCGCGGAGTGCGACGAGGTTCTTGTCGAGGACGGGGCCGACCGGCGAGTTGCCTCCGCACGCAGCTGGCAGGAGAAGCGCGCCCTCTTCCTCGATCTCCGCACGGCTTGGGAGCAGTGTGACCCTGCGGCGAGGTATGAGCGGTTCTGCCAGTCCAACGGCTACCAATCGAGTGCGTTACATGAGAGGCACATGATGGACTGGGATATGCTGTCCACGCTCGCGAAGAGTCCGCACGTAGAGATTGGCGCCCACACTATCACTCATCCGCGCGTCTCCAGCATCGACGCGGCGGCAGCGTTGCGCGAGCTTGCCGGCAGCCGCATGCGGCTTGAGCAGCAGCTCGGGCTATCGGTTCGGCACTTTGCTTTCCCTTACGGGCGCAGTGCAGATTGCGGCCCGCGGGACTTCGCTCTGGCCAAGGCGGCAGGTTTTACGAGCGCCGCAACGACGTGCAAAGGTGTAGTGTGGACTAAACGCGGCTGCGATATGGACCCCTACCGCTTGCCACGTAACACTCTTAACGGGGAGCATCGCGGCACACTCGCTCTACAGGCGCACCTCACCGGGCTGAGTGGAATGGCTGCGTCCGCGATGGGACGGCGATGAGCATTATGACAACCATGGTTCTTGACGCTCCGGTCGCGGTAGAGGAGCGCCGGGCGGCGACGGTACCGGCGCCGTTGCGGGTTCTTTCCATCGCTCACACCGCTGTTTCACGGGCGGCCGGGCGGTTGCGCTACGACGCAATCGGGATGCGCGGCGACGTCGAAGTCCACCTAGTGGTGCCGGACCGATGGTACCAATTCGGGCGCTGGCTCGTGGCCGATCCGCCGGAGCAGGAGCCAGGTGTCGAAGTGCATGTGAGTCGGGTGCGTTGGCCGCGTGCTGGACGCGCGTGCTGGTATCTCCACCACTATCCTGAGCTGGGCAAACTCATCTCGCAAGTTGCGCCGGACGTGATCCATCTCTGGGAGGAGCCGTATAGCCTAGTTGCCCTACAGGCGGCGTGGCTGAGACAGCGACTCGCACCCGATGCGGCACTCGTGCTGGAAGTGGACCAGAACCTACTCAAGCGGCTTCCGCCGCCGTTCGAAAGCGCCCGACGCTGGGTGCTCAGCCAAACCGACTTGCTCCTCGCGCGAAATGCCGAGGCGGAGGCAGTCTGCCGCGCATGTGGATATGATGGGCCATCTATGCCAATCGGTTACGGCGTCGATCAGGCGCGGTTCCGACCCATGGATCGCGCGGGATCTCGGGCTGCCTTCGGATTGTCGGGCTTCGTGCTCGGCTACGTTGGCCGGCTCGTGGAGGAAAAGGGCCTCGACGACGCGCTCGATGCACTCGCTCTCACCCGGCGCACAGGAGGCGAGTCTGGTTTCACGCTGGCGATCATGGGCGAGGGGCCGTACGAGGCGGCGCTGCGAAGCCGTGCGGAGAAGCTTGGTGTTGCAAGCCAAGTGCGGTTTCGTCCCTGGGGCAACGCCGAGCGAGTCGCCCTTTTCCTTAACGCGCTCGACGCCTTGGCGCTCCTGACCCGCACGACGCGCGACGTGCGCGAGCAGTTCGGTCGCGTTATCATCGAGGCACACAGTTGCGGCGTGCCCGTGATCGGCTCTTCCAGTGGGGCCATTCCTGAAGTCGTAGGCGACGGTGGCTGGATCGTGCCTGAGCGGGGCGTCACGGAACTCACTGAACTCCTCGACCAGCTGCGGCAACAGCCTGCGTTGCGCACCTCAGCTGCAATGGCCGGGCGGCGCCAAGTCGCTGAGCGTTACACTTATCCCGCAGTCGCTGCAGCTCTCAGCACAAGCTGGCGGACAGCACGCGAGCGGCGGCGGTGGGCACGGGCTTGAGTGCGTCCGCCTTTTAGAGTTTGTTGGGATAGGTCAGCAAGTATAGTTTAAGATGATCAGATGAGAGTCGTTAATGCGCAACGGTCAAGCGCGATGTGCCACGAGATAAATGGGGCTATGGTGCTATCAAGAAAGTGGCTGGCCATAACCGCTATGGCGCCCCCGACGTCGATGACGGCTTGTAATAGTGAAAGTGGCATTGGCGAACGTTCAGGGTCAAGATGGTACTATGCTGGTATGGCTATGCCCCTGGATCGAGACGGTTTCGATAGATCGTTTCTACAAGACGCACCTCATAAGGCAATAGGTATTATGACCATCAGGTCGTGGAGGTAGTGTTACGGCCGGAGCTTGCCAGAGACACCGTGCTGGCGCCCGAAGAGCGGCGGGTTAAGCAGAGCTTTGGCGCACTTACATCCATCGCCACTCAAAGGTGAGTCACGAAGCGCTCATCCACGTTTCAGACAGTACCACGCTTTGCGGGCCCAAAACTCGGCTCCTCGATTCCAAAATAGGTAATGATCTTTTTCTGATGGACACTCAGAGTGCCAATGCAACACTTGTTAAGTATAAAATTCATTAGAATTTTAGCCTTACTTGTCTGAGAGATTTTGTCTAGATCTGGTTTAGTTTGAGCATTGGAGGCAGCAACGGGTCTGCTTCTTGATGACTCGTTGAAATCGGGATGTAAGATGACAGCTTGGTTCTACCCTCCACCTCAAGACCTCTTACCGCCATGGACGCCGCAACGGGCCTCCCGAGGAACGGTTTCGCTGCGCGTTCTCGCCGGGCTCACGCTATTCGGCGATATGGCAGCGCTCGTAGCTATAGGGGCGGCGAGCGCTCTCGCCGCGGACCTGGGTGGGTCAGGAGACAAGCTCGGCGAATGGCTACTAGCCATTCTGATTGCGGTCGCGGTCGCGGTCGGCATCCTACGCCTGCGGGGTCTTAACACGCCGCGCAAGCTGGCCGATCTGCGCAGCCAGCTCACGCCGACCATTGTCGCGATCCTCTCTGCTGCTGTAATTGGCTCCGCATGCCTACTGCTGGCCGATGTCAGCCGCTCGCGCGTGGCGGAGTGGGCGGCTTTCTGGATCGCAGGAAGTGCCGTGTTGCTCGCGGCAGCACGCGCTGTCCTGGCGAGGCTTGTCCAAGGGTGGCGCGAGACGGGACGGCTCGATTACAAGGTTGCCGTGGTTGGCAACCCGCGTGCTGCCCAGGCTTTCGTTGAGCGTGCGACACTCGACGAGCAGTTTCCAGTGCACGTTGTCGGCCTCTACACACCACATTCTATGGACATTCTTGCCGCTGAGATACAGGCCGAACCGTTCGCCTGTCGCGGCGACTTCGATACCTTGCTCCTGGACTGTCGTCTGCGCAGCATTGACGCGATCGTGCTGGCGCAGAGTGACTTACGCATAGAGGAAATAGCAGAAGCATCTGCCGCACTTGAACATTGCGCGTCAGATATTTACTTCGTGCCCGGCGCGAGCGAGCCCTTGCCGAAGGGCGCAAGACTCCGGCTTCTAGGCGCGTGTCCGGTAGTTGCCCTCAACGAAATCCCGTTACAGGGTTGGCAGGCTCTTGCTAAGATTGCGTTTGATAAGGTTGTAGCCGCGACGTTGCTCTTGCTCCTGCTACCCTTGCTTGGGATTGTGGCATTCCTGATTCGCCTGGACGGTCCCGGTCCGATCTTGTTCCGCCAGCTACGCACAGGGTACAACAACACCCTGTTCTCGATGCTAAAGTTCCGGACGATGCACCATCACATGGCGGACCGTCGGGCTGCTGCCCAGACGACGCAAGGCGACCGCCGAGTGACGCGTGTCGGTCGCGTGCTGCGCAGGCTGAGTATCGACGAACTTCCACAACTCATCAACATACTCCGAGGCGACATGTCGCTGGTTGGACCGCGCCCGCATGCACCCGGCACTGCGGTGAACGGCATTCGCGTCGACGACCTCGTGCCGGGCTACGCGCGGCGCCACCATGTCCGCCCAGGCCTAACCGGGCTCGCACAGGTGAGCGGAAGCCGCGGATGCATGACGAGCACTGAGCACGTCGTGCAGCGCCTGCGCTATGATTTAGAGTACATCCAGAACTGGTCCTTTTGGCTCGATTGCAAGATCATTGTCCTTACGGTCGTACGTGAGATCTTCAGTCGGAACGCTTTTTGACGACCATACGTTGAGACGCTGAAGTCACACGAGAGCACACAGATTAGTGAGAAGCTGATGCGGTCGGAGTAGAGTGCGGGTTTACGGGACGAGAGCGGGCCAGTGGCAAAGCTGGTGTAGTGGGTGAAGTTGGCCGCGGAACTCGAGCCCGGCACGATCACCGAGACTGAGCTCGCCTGCATTGAGCGTGACCAGCAGGCCAGCGTGGCCAAGCTCGGACTGCGGCTCGACGAGCGAAGCAGCTCACGGTAGCACTGCAAGGCGAGCTGGTGCCGACACAGGTCATCATCCTTGGCAGGAGCCGCCGCTCATGCGAGGTCTGCGGGCGCGTGCTGGTCAGCAAGGGCCATTACGGGCGACGTTTGGGCTTGCCCCCCGCGGAGTGGAGGGTTCTCTAATGAACCTGACCACTCCAAGGAGGCAGCATGGCGGAGAGGCGAGCGCGGCGGCGGTTCACGGCAGAGTTCAAGGCGCAGGCGGTCAAGCGCGCGCTCGATGGCGGCAAGGGCATGACGGAGGTGGCGACCGAGCTGGGGGTGAGCACGGGTCAGCTGAGCACGTGGCGCACCGAGCACTTGGCCACGGGCTCAGCTGAAGCCTTGGCAGCGCGCAAGGCCGCTGCTTTTTTCGCCAAAGGGATCGCGTGACGATGGCGCAGTACGCCTTCG
>JAVHMZ010094385.1:0-10281 GCA_034782995.1 Amazona versicolor | reverse complement strand
GTTGTTCCCCAAGTCCGTCCCGGAACTCGCAAGTTTGGAGATGGCGGCGGCGTGCCTTCCCGGTAGGGTTGTGAGCGGAGACTATTACGACTACCTGCGCGTCGATAACCGATGGACTGCCATCGCGCTTGGCGACGTCTCCGGAAAAGGAGTGTCGGCGGCGCTCCTGATGGCCAGCCTGCAATCGTCTCTTCATGCGCAGCTGCAGTTCGGTGGAGCGTCCAATGCGTCCGCGCTCTCGACGGCGACACTGATGGAACGCGTCAGCCAGCAGCTCTACGAAAACACTCCGCCGGAGAAATACGCGACGTTTTTCTGCTCACTGTACGACGACGAAACCGGCCGCCTCGTCTACACCAATGCCGGGCACTTGAAGCCGATCCTGATCCGCGAAGCGCGGGCCATAGCGCTGGAAGGCGACGGCATGGTGGCGGGTCTGCTGCCCAGCGTGAAATACGAGCAACACGAAATCTTATTGCGGCCGCGCGATCTCCTCGCTATCTTCTCGGACGGAATTCCGGAGGCCGAAGACGCGGGGGAGCGCGAGTTCGGCGAAGTCCGCCTCGCGGAACTGCTGGCCGATCACGCCGCTGAACCGCTCCCCGCGATTATCGCGACGGTCACGAGCGCGGTGGAAAAGTGGACGCATGATCCGGAAAGCCGCGACGACGTGACGCTTCTGCTGTTGCGCGGACTACCGCGTGCGTAGGGTGGGAAAGAAAACACAAATACTTCGTTCCGCTTAAACTGGAACCAGTGCCGGCTCCATCATTGGGACTTTCCGCCCAGTCCGGTATCGATTCGGCCGAGGATCGAAATTGCGCAATGCGATGCCTTCGCGTTGGCACGGCGGAACAACATCAAATACTTGAACATTGTTTGAACCTCCTGAGGCCCGATTTCTCCCTTGCGGATTATTGCCGCTTGCTGGAAAGATTTTACGGCTTCTGGGCGCCGTGGGAAGTCCAAGCCGGTGCCGCGTTGGGCGAAGCGTTCGGGCAATTCTTTGCCGAACGGCGGCGAAGCGAAGCGATTCGACAGGATCTGCTTCGCTTAGGCGCCCATGAGTTCGAAGTCGATCGGCTGCCAGTTGCCGCGGAACTCCCCGAGCTCGGCTCCGCCGATGCGGCGCTCGGCTCCATGTACGTCTTGGAAGGTTCGACCTTAGGTGGCCAGCTGCTTTCGCGTCACTTCGTCGATAATGTCGGTATCCTGCCCGAACAGTGCACCTTCTTCAGAAGCTATGGCTCTGAAACCGGATCGATGTGGAAACGATTCGGCGCGGTCGTGGACCAACGGCCATCTGCATCCGTTCCGGTCATGGTAGACGCAGCTAATCGAACGTTCCACCTTTTGCGAGGTTGGTTATGCTCGTGACCTTCACGAACGAAAGCTCTCATCTTTATGGCTGCGATCGTGAGCCGATCCACATTCCCGGAACGATTCAACCTCACGGTGTGTTGCTGGTTCTCGACGAGGACCAACGCGTGCTTCAATGTTCCGCGAATGTGCGGGAATACCTCGGCATGGACATCGAGCAAGCGTTGGGCAGCACGCTTGACGCCGTGCTTCGAGTCGAACGGGCTTCGCTTGTTCCGCGAACCGTGGCGCGTGAAAAGCTGGAGAACACCCCGCTTCTTCTTGAAACGATTTTGGTCAACGGGAAGTGGTTCGACCTGGTGTTTCATAAGCGGCACGAGCTGACAATCGCTGAACTGGAGGCCAACGACAGCGATGGAGGTTCATTGCTTTCGCGCTTGTACCCGGCCATCAGCAAGTCGCTAGCCACCCTTGGCCAGCAGCTCTCACTTCCAGAGTTGCTTCAAATCGGGGCGAATGAGATTCGTAAGCTGACGAACTTTGATCGCGTTCTGATCTACCAGTTTGGGCCGGACTGGGCCGGCACCGTGGTGGCAGAATCTCGCAATGACAAACTGCCGTCCTACATGGACCTTCGGTTTCCGGAATCGGATATCCCGCGCCAGGCGCGCGAGCTGTACCGGCTTAATCGCGTTCGGCTGATTGCCGATGCTTATTACACGCCTGTCCCGATCGTTCCCACTGACAATCCGCTCACTGGACGAACGCTTGATCTCACCTATTCCATGCTGCGTAGCGTCTCGCCGGTTCATTTGGAATACATGAAAAACATGGGAACAGTCGCTTCTATGTCCGTCTCCATCATTCGCGATGGGCAGCTCTGGGGTTTGATCGCGTGCCATCACCATACCGCCGCTCATGTGCCGGCTCAAGTAAGGGTTGCCTGCGAGCTTACGGCCCAGGTTCTTTCTTCTCAGATTGCCGCTGCGGTGGAGCATGCTTCGGCTGTCCGGCGCGCCGAACTGGTTTCGTCCCAGCGCGCGTTGCTCACCCATCTGTCGGCATCGGATTCAATTGTGGATGGCATTAAGGCTAACCCCAGGGACATGCTCCTGTCAGCCGGAGCGGAAGGCGCCGCCGTTCTATTTGAGGATCGCTGCGAAGTCATCGGCCGCACGCCCAGCCCGTCCCAGATTCAGGAGCTTGGGGCGTGGATCTCCCAACAGCAGGAAACAGATGTGTTCGTGACTAGCGAGCTTTCGCGCGTCTTTCCGCAAAGCATTTCTTACCGCCAGATAGCCAGCGGTGTTCTTGCTGTATCCATCTCCGAATTCGGAATCGGCTACCTGTTTTGGTTTCGGCCGGAGAAATCGGCGGAAGTAAAGTGGGCCGGTAACCCGAATAAAATCGAAGTGGCTATTGACGGCAGGATCCACCCCCGTCAGAGTTTTCAAACCTGGACGGAGCGCGAGCAAGGGCACTCCCAAACGTGGGAAGCGGCGGAGGTGGAATCCGCCGTTGCATTCCGCGGCGCGGTGGTGAATCTTGTGTTGAAAAAGGCGCAGAAGCTGGCGGCGCTTTCGGCCGACCTGCAGCGCAGCAATTCCGAGCTGGAAGCATTCTCTTACTCGGTTTCCCATGACCTCCGCGCTCCGTTTCGTCACATCGTCGGTTACGCCGAGATCATGCGAGAGGATGAATCAATCACAGGTGAGAACCGCCGCTATCTCGACACCATCGTTGAATCGGCGAACTTCGGCGGTCTGTTGGTGGACAATCTGTTGAGCTTTGCCCGATTAGGCAAATCGAAACTGGATCTTGGACCGGTGTCGATGAAGCGCCTCGCCCAGGAAAGCATGCAATCCGCCATCTCTCAAAATCCAGGCCGGAACATCCATTGGGAGATTAGTGAACTCCCGGAAGTCACCGCGGATGCCTTTCTGCTGCGGCTCGCAATCGAGAATCTGGTGGCCAATGCAGTTAAGTACACACGTCCTCGCGCAACAGCCAAGATTGAAATCGGCGCCATGCCGGAGCGGGTGGAGCAATGCGTCATGTTCATACGAGATAATGGGGTAGGATTTGACATGCAATTCGGCGACAAGCTTTTTGGCGTTTTTCAGCGTCTCCACCGCGCCGAGGAGTTTGAAGGCACTGGGATTGGTCTGGCTACCGTCCGTCAAATCATTAGCCGTCACGGGGGCAAGACTTGGGCTCACGGCGAAGTTGGACGTGGCGCAACTTTCTTTATTTCCTTGCCCCTAACTTCTCCCGCCAACGGCGCGCTTTAGAAGACGACCGGAATGCCGAACCCTATCCTCTTAGTTGAAGACGACTCCAAAGACCTGGAACTGACCCTGCTCGCACTCAAAAAAGCGCGGCTGGGAAATGAAGTGATCATCGCGAGAGATGGGGCCGAAGCACTCGACTACATGTTCCGTCAGGGCAAGTTCACGGAGGTTCCGGCGGGACAACCCGTGGTGGTGTTGCTGGATCTAAAGCTGCCCAAGGTGAATGGTCTTCAGGTTTTTGAGCAGCTCAAAAAAAATGACCTAACTAGCGCTGTGCCGATCGTCATGCTCAGTGCTTCACGCGAGGAATCCGATTTGATTCGGAGTTATAAGCTTGGCGTAAACGCTTACGTTGTTAAGCCGATCGGTTTCAAAGAGTTCATCATCGCTATCGGGGAACTCGGAGCCTTCTGGGCCGCACTTAACGAACCGCCGCCGGGAAACATGAGCGCGCACGGCTAAGGCGCATCGTCGTGGTTCACATTCTTCACCTGGAGGACAGTGCGCTGGACCATGATTTGGTTCAACGGACCTTACGGCGCGACGCCATCGATGCCAGTGTTCTGAGGGTGAGTTCACGCGCTGAATTTGCTGAAGCGTTTGCGCAACAACAATGGGACGCCGTTCTGGCCGATTATCAACTGCCGGGTTACGACGGTTTGGCTGCCTTACACCACGTCCGGGAAACGCATCGAGAGCTTCCATTTATCTTCGTGTCCGGGGTATTGGGTGAAGAGATCGCCATCGACACCCTGAAAGCAGGCGCGACCGACTACGTCCTGAAAACCCGGCTTCAGCGTTTGGTGCCGGCGGTGGAACGAGCGCTGCATGAGAGCGAGGATCGCCGGAAACGGCGTGCGGCGGAGGATGCGCTGTTTGAAACGGAGCATCGTTTTCAAGCCATGGCTAATTCCGCGCCAGTGCTGCTTTGGGTGATCGGACCAACCAAAAACTGCGAGTTTTTCAATCATCAGTGGCTGGAGTTCACGGGAAGAACACTAGACGACGAGCTGCGCTGCACATGGACAGACTCGATTTACGCCGAAGATCAACAGCGCTGGACGGAGCTGTTTGAAAGCCGCTTCGCTCAGCGCGAACCTTTCAGCACAGAGCTGAGGCTTCGTCGCGCTGACGGGCAATATCGATGGCTCGCTCTGAATTCATCCCCGCGGTTCAGCTCGTCGGGAGCGTTCCTGGGGATGATCGGTTCGGCGATCGACTTTACGGAGCGGAAGCAGGCCGAGGAGCGCTTGCTTCACGTCGCCAAACTGGAAAGCCTCGGCGTTATGGCTGGCGGGATTGCACACGACTTCAATAATCTGCTGACCGGCATTGTCGGTCATGCGGAACTGCTCAAAGATGGGCTGACGCCCGGCAGTCCCGATATGAATTTGATCGACAGCATCTTGCAAGCCGGCGAGTCCGCCGCGCAATTGACGCGCCAGATGCTCGCTTATTCGGGACGTGGCCGGTTTGTGATTGAACCAGTAGATTTGACGGTGCTGGTCCGCAAAATCAGGGCGCTCATTGACGTCTCAATCCCGCGTAATGTCCGCTTTGAACTCGAACTGCAAGATCCTCTTCCGCTGATCGATGCAGATCCGGGACAGATCCAGCAGGTCTTGATGAACCTTATCATTAATGCCGGGGAAGCGTCCGAGAAGGCGACGGACGGGGCAGTTCGAGTCCGAACCTATTCCGCGAATTTAGCTTCGATGGGAGAAGAACGCAACCTCACCGGTGAAGCTTTGCAACCAGGACGCTTTGCCGTTGTGGAAGTTTCCGACAACGGCACGGGCATGGATCCCGAAACCCAGGCACGCATTTTTGACCCGTTTTTCACGACGAAGTTCACCGGGCGCGGTTTGGGATTGGCCGCGGTGCTCGGTATCGCGCGAGGTCACAAAGCCGGCATTCGACTGCGCAGCACGCCCGGCAATGGTTCCACATTCACGTTGCTGTTTCCGCAGGGGTCGCAGCAAAAGATGAACACGGAAAGCGGTCCCCGTGAAAATCATGTGTCAAAAGCCGCAACTGTTCTGGTGGTGGACGACGAGCCGCTGGTTTTGCGTTTCGCCGCGCTGGTTCTGGCAAGGAGCGGCTTCCGGGTTGTCACCGGCTCTAACGGCGAGGAGGCGCTCGAAAAGCTGCGCGAACCTCGTGCGCGGTTCGATTTGATTCTCCTCGATGCCGTGATGCCGAAAATGGGGGGCGAGGAAACGCTCCGCAATATCCGGCTCCGTCATCCTGGTATCCCCATCATCGGCATGAGCGGCTTTAGCGAAGCCGAAGCCACCGAGCGATTTGGCGATCAGCTCGACGCCTTTATCCAGAAACCGTTCATGGGTTCGCAGCTGATCAGAAAAATCGCCGCCGTTCTGCCCGTTCTAAAACAGGATTCGAAGTAGCCGCTGCGCCTGATACGATACCCTTCAACTCCTGGAGGTGACTGCTTTGCTTTCTGACGCCAAGCTGGTTGGTTTTCTTCTCACGACGGATGCGGAACGGGCGCGTCGCTTCTTTGAACACACACTGGGGTTGCGCTTTGTCGCCGATGACCGCTTCGCGCTGGTGTTCGATTCCAACGGAAACCTGCTGCGCGTGGCGCGCTCCGGCCCCTTCACGCCCGTTGTCTCAACAGTGCTCGGCTGGGAGGTGCGCGGCATTGAAACCGTAATGGCCCGCTTGATCGACAGCGGTGTCACCTTCGAGAAATTTGGGTTTCTGCAGCAGGATGATCTAGGTATCTGGACCGCGCCAGACGGCTCCCGCGTCGCCTGGTTCAAGGACCCGGACGGCAACGTGCTCTCGCTTTCCGAGCACGCTCCGCAGAAAGAGCCGGGATCAAATCAATGAAAGCACGTGCGTTGATTACCCTCGTGCCGATAGGGGTGCCGGTGTGTTTTGCGCTGATGGCTACGTCCGCGGCAGCGCAATTCGACCCTGCCGTTCGGAAACCATCACTCATCTCCTTTTCTGTGCCCGGCGCAGGGAGCGGGCTGTTCCAAGGAACGTTTCCAACTGGAATCAATGATTCCTTTACCGTCACGGGATACTATACTGACGACAACAAAGTCAGCCACGGCTTCATAAGCCAGGCCGGGGCTAAGTTTGTCACGTTCGACGTGCCTTCAGACGGCGGCGGAACAAGGCCGGGCACTTTTCCTCAAGCGATTAACTCCGCAGGCAATGTAGTCGGCTACTTTGTGGATTCGACAGGCGATCATGGTTTTCTGCGCACACCCGACGGTAATTTCACACTTATAAACTATCCGGGAACGAATAGCGGAGCTGCAGCTCGCATAAACTCGCAGGGTGTTATCGCAGGCGGGTATATCGATTTGGCTGGCGATGCCCACGGTATGATCCGCAGTCCCGAGGGCACATATGTCAGTTTCGACGTGCCGGGTCTCGTCCCCGGTCCTGAGGCTGGCCCCGCGGTTTATGGAATAAATACGGAGGGCGCCGTTGTTGGAGTCGCATACGACCCAAACGTGGAATCCAGCGTCTCCTTTGTTCGTCATCCAGACGGAACAGTGGCAATCATCGAAGTACCGGGGTATGCAATCACTTACGCCACAGGAATCGACGACAGGGGTGTGGCGACCGGCTCTTTCGCCGATATTGATTCTGGATTTTCAGGTTTTCAACTAAGTCGCAACGGCGTATTTACCTACTTCGACGTATCTGTTGGAGGTCATTCTTTCGGAACCTCCACATACGCGGGCAACCGTTTTGGGACGGTGGTTGGTTTGTTCTACACTATCGGCGCGCACGGATTTATTCGAAACACAAATGGCGCGGTAATTCCCTTTAACGGTCCCGATCAGGATGCTCTCGCACCTGAAACGATCGCGATCAATTCCTTCGGAGCGGTAACTGGATCCTACGTCACCACATCGCTCGCCTACGACGGCTTTCTCTGGATTCCATAAAACGGACGATAGTAACCGCGCGCGGCATAGAATAGCTCTGTGACTGAACTCCGGTGGCACCCTTTTCTCAATGAGTGGGTCGGCGTGGCGGCCGTGCGGCAAAACCGGCCGCAGATGCCGAAGGATTGGTGTCCGTTTTGCCCTGGCTCGGGCCGCGTCCCCGATCATTACGAGACTCTCTTCTACCCCAACGACTTTGCCGCGTTCAATCAGAACTCGGGCCCGTTCTCGCCGGAATCCGGTGCCTACCGCCACACCGGCGCCAAGGGCTACTGCGATGTCGTGATCTATGCGCCCGATCATCACCTGCTCCCTTCGCAGCTGCATGCCGATCATTGGCGCAAGATCGTGGACCGGTGGACCGAACGCACGGCCGAGCTCGAACGCGACGCTGATGTTGCGCAGGTTTACATCTTCGAGAACACCGGCGAAGCGATCGGTGTCACCATGCCCCACCCGCATGGCCAGATTTACGCGTTTCCTTTTATCCCGCCGCTGCTGCAGCGCGAATATGCGGGCGCTCGCGAACACTTCGAGCGCACGGGTGAGTGCCTCTACTGCCACGTGCTCCATGTGGAGCGCGAAGGCAAACAGCGCTTTGTCGCGGAGAACGATCACTTCTACGCCTTCATTCCCTATTGGCAGCGCTTTCCGGGCGAGATCCAGATGTACGCGAAACGCCACTCGGCCGGACTCGCGGATTTAAGCGGTGACGAGAAAACTTCGCTCGCGAATTTGATTCGCACGGTTCGGCTGAAGTACGACAACCTGTACGGTTTTCAACTGCCATTGATGATGCTGGTGCGGCAGAAACCTGCCAAGGGCGATTACCCGTCCTTTCATTTCCATTTGGAATTCCTTCCGCTCCAGCGCAGCGCCACCAAAATCAAATATCTGGCTGGCGTGGAAAGCGGGTCGGGCACGTTTCTAAACGACACCCTGGCCGAGGAGCGGGCCGAGGAACTCCGCAACTCCGAACCCGTCACCAAGATTTAAATAAATTCGGCGGTTGCCTAACTTTCCTGTCATCGCGAGGCTCTCCTTGGTTGTGGAGGAACGTTCGCCGCAGGAAACAACCGACGGCGCTCTGGTCCTCGCCGCCGTGCTGGGTGACCTCGATGCGTTTGAGGAATTGGTTCGGCGTTATCGGCGCGCCGCTGTTCGTATCGCTTCGGGAATCGCCGGAGCGGCTGCCGGCGAAGATGTCGCGCAAGAAGCACTGCTGCTCGCGTTCCAAGCGCTTCCCGATCTGGATGAGCCGGACCGATTTGCAGCATGGCTTTCGGCGATCACCCGCAACCGGGCGCTGCGTTGGGTGCGGCGTGAAACTCGAGCGGTGCAAATTCCGTTCGAGGATGCGCTGCTTAGCCGGTTGCACGCCATCGCCTCGGAAGATTCGCGGCGGCAGGAATCGCGAGAGGAAGTGCGCGAAGGGCTGGATGAGCTCCCCGAAAGCTGCCGGTTGGTAATGCGGCTTCGGTGGCTGGATGAGATGCCCATGCAACAGATTGCTGCCTTTACCGGGCTGCCGCTTTCCACAGTGAAGTGGCGGCTGCATGAAGGCAAGCGGCATTTACGGGAATGGGCGGAGCGGCCAACTGCCGCTTCAGCGGAAAGAATGAAAGGGACAACGACATGGAACGGGTAACTGAACAGGATCGGGAAATTCGCAGACTGCTGAATGTGCTGCGACGGATGGCGCGCACGGCGCGCATGAATCAATGGACCGGCGCTCGCGAGAGCGCGGACAGCTACAGCGTGGAGCAGTACAACCGCATTCTGGAGCGTTTGAACTCTCGGGATGGCTCGGGCACTCCCGGGCTTTTTGTGCCGCTAGGCGAAGGCACCAGTTGGAGCATGCTTTCCAACGCATGCCGCGATCTCTGCGCCTACTACGAAGAAGACAGCGGGCACGGCGCCAAAGGCGGGTGGAACGGCGTGTGGACTGATGCCAAAAGCGGTATTTGGATTGATCGGTCTGCGTTTAAGGCGGGGATGCCGCCGGAGGTTTCCGAACTCGGTCACTTCATCCGCGAGAAAATCTCCGAGTGGCAGGACCGCAAGCACGAACGGCGGTAACCGTGCGGCCTGTTCTTCTCGTATTGCGAATCTTGATTATTACCGGGGCTCTGGCGAGCGTTGTCGAGCCCCGCGCCACACAGCACCTGACGCGGTTGGCGCTGATCCGCTGCCCTAAAGGCACGACGGAGCTCATGATTCCGGATCCCGCAACGGCAGTTCGGCTCGCGCTGACCGCTGTCGGTCTGGCGTTGCTCTAGCCGCTGTTTACTCGACCGGCGCGGTACGATAGCCGCGCGCTTCAAGGAATTCGCGGGCGCCATCCTCGGTCTCTGCACGGACGTAGAAGAACGCGCCCACTCGTTCCGTTTGAAAGATGACTCCGCCTCGATAGCGGTCCGCCTCAACGCCGTAATCGAAACCGGCCTCCGTTAAGATAGCTTCCAAAGTCAACGCGTCATCGAGCTTGCGGGCAATATAAATCAGGCGAGCGTCATCGTCGTCGAAAAAGGCCGCATCCCGCCGCATCGCCTCTTACTCAGACGATTCGCGCTTCAGGTTCAGCAGGCGGTGGTGCGCTTCCTTGATCTTGCTCCACTGCTTTTCCACGATGGTCCGTGTTTCGCCGGAAATTCCGATGTTCACCACGCGCTCGTAGTCCGCTTCGGCGGAGTCTTCGCCCGTTTCGCACGCGGCAATCACACTGGCCGCATACC
>JAVHMZ010094275.1:0-10282 GCA_034782995.1 Amazona versicolor | reverse complement strand
CAGGTATTCAGTGAGTGCGAAGACTCCGTCGCAAAGATCTGGCGGCGAGTGCTCAATCTCAACCATGATCCAGGCAAGCACGACAACTTTTTTGACGCAGGAGGTGATTCGCTCTCGGTAATTTCACTCGCCGAAGAGATTCGAACTCAGTTGGGATATGAGATTCCGGTCGTATCACTTTTCCGCTACCCCACGATCGCGTCCCTCGCCGCTCATCTCGCTGGCCGGGAAACCATTTCGAAGCCCAATGCAGAAGCACCGCAGTTCGCGCAACGGCAACACGTAGCTACGCTGGCGAATCGCTTCAAACTCTCCCGGTCCAGGGTAGAAAGCCGATGAAGACGGAAGAACCAGAACTCAGCTCGTTCCCCTCCGCCGAGGCGGAGGCGCGTCTGGCTCTCGACGCCGCCTCGGCGAGCCGGGCTTTGCAGGCGGGCGCTGCGGCGAAGCTCGAAGCCCTTCGCGAGTTGTGGACCCGGCACCCGAACGCGTTCAGCACTGTCAGGAACACGTTGAAGCGGCTGGGCGATCCCGGCAACGCAAGCTTCGGCGTCACGGATTGGGGTGAGGCTTTCGACCGGGTCGTCCAAGCCTCACCGGAGGCCAGCGTCGCCATCTACTCGCTGGGCAGTCCCGATCTCCTGGCGGCCGCGACTGACGAGGTCGTCACGTGGATGCTGGCGTGCGGCCTTCTCGGACGGCACCGGGACGGCCTCGATCTGGGATGCGGGATCGGTCGATTTGTCGGGGCGCTCGCGCCGCACCTGCGCAGCATCTTCGGCATCGACGTCTCCGCCGGGATGGTTGCCGAAGCAAGTCGCCGGTGCAGCGCACTGGCCAATGCCCGCATCCTGCGTGGCTCAGGCCATGAGTTGGATGGCGTCGCCGATGGCAGTATGGATATCGTATTGGCCTCGGACGTCTTCCCTTATCTGGCCGATGTCGGCCTCCATGTCGCCCAGCGCCACATTGACGAATGTGCACGCATCCTGCGTCCCGGCGGGCACCTGCTGATCCTGAACTATGCCTACCGGGGCTCGGATGCCGACCATATCGCAGCCTTGTCAGACGCTGCCTTCGGAACCGAGCTGGAATTGCTCCGACGCGCCGAGCGCCCCTTCCTCCGATGGGATGCGGCGGTCTACTTGTTCGGACGGTCGAGCCGCTGACGTTAGGCCCGCTTCCGAGCGTAATCCGGCAGCGGCTCGTGCTCCGGTGCGCGCGCCAAGAGAGTCAACCAGCCCAAGCCGTACCCGACGAAGCCGGCTATGCACAATGCCATGAGCGGGTCGTGTCGTGTCGTCTGCGCCAATCCTCCCACTGCGCGCCCGCCACTTTGGGATCCACGCAAGTCGCGACGGAAATTTCCGGAGCCGCTCGTCCGCGATCGATCGTCGGCTGGCGCCATGCCCGCCATATGCCGGTTCAACTCGTTTCCGCCCACGATGCCCCCCTGCCGCTGCGCTTTCAACAGGCGGCGGCGGGGAAGGTTCCGGGCCCGACATCAGCACGCTTTTTACCGCCTGGGCGGCAGGCCGGTCTCGCTGCCGCGGCGCGTCGTGACGACGGCGACCGACAGGTGGCAGCCCTCGCGAACTGGATCGGGTGGCGGCTGGGTGCCGCTGCTCGGATCAGCTCAGAATTCGTCCCAGGTGTCGGCGGTAGCAGCCGGTTTCAGGGCTGCGGACGAGGCGCGGGAGGTCGGCATGACCTTGAGCGCCGTCTTCGTTGCCGGTGCGGCAGACGGCTTGGAGGGCTTGCGGCGCGCCGTCGCGGATGACGCGGACTCCGACCCCGTATCGAATCGTCCGACCGAGCGACCGAGTTGTTCGGTTTCGCTGGTCAGGGCATGTGCGGCGGCCGTCGTCTGCTCCACCATGGCGGCATTCTGCTGCGTGACCTGATCCATCTGGTTGATGGCGGTATTCACCTGGTGCAACGCCGTAGCTTGCTCCTGCGCGCTCGCCGCGATGGTCGAAACGATGGTGTTGATCTCGGCGACCTGCGTCACGATCCGCGCCAGGGCCTTGCCGGTCTCCATCACCAGGTCGACACCCTGGTCGACCTGTGTGGTCGAGGTCGAGATCAGGCCCTTGATCTCCTTGGCGGCTTCCGCCGAGCGTTGCGCGAGAGCCCGTACCTCCGAGGCCACGACAGCGAAACCGCGCCCAGCGTCGCCAGCCCGTGCCGCCTCGACTCCCGCATTGAGGGCCAGAAGGTTGGTCTGGAAGGCGATTTCGTCGATGACCCCGATGATCTGGCTGATCTGCTTCGACGACTTCTCGATCGTCGTCATCGCCTCGACAGCGTTCTTGACGACACCGCCGCTATGCTCCGCATCCACCTTCGCCGCGGACACGACGTCCCGAGCATGTTTGGCGCCTTCGGCCGTCTGGTTGACGGTGGCGGTGATTTCGTCGAGCGCGGCGGCGGTCTCCTCCAGGCTGGCGGCCTGCTGCTCGGTCCGCCGGGACAGGTCATCGGCGGCTCCGGCGATCTCCTCGGTCCCGGAACGGATCGCCTGCGCATTGGCATTGATGGAGACGAGCGATCCCTGCAACGCTTCAACGGAGGCGTTGAAATCGGTGCGCAGCAGGTCGTACTCGGACGGGAACGCCTCGGTCAGCCGGTGCGTGACATCGCCGTCCGCCAGGGCTCGAAGTCCGCCGGCCAGCGACTGGACGATGTGAGCCTGCGTTCGTTCGCGATCGGTACGCTCCTCGTCCGAGCGGCGGCGTTCGTGTTCGACCGCCGTGACATCGACGGCAAACTTGATGACTTTGAAAGGCGAGCCATCTTGACGGAGCAGCGGGTTGTAGGAGGCCTGGATCCAGATTTCCCGGCCTCCCTTGGCGACCCGTCTAAACTTGCCGGAGATGAACTCGCCGCGGTTGAGCCTGTCCCAGAACGATCGGTACTCGTTGCTGCCCGCGTCGGCCTGGTCGACGAACATGCTGTGATGCTTGCCCGTCACTTCCTGTTCGGTGTAGCCGAGAGTTGACAGGAAGTTCTGGTTGGCGGCCAGGATCGTGCCGTCAAGCTTGAACTCGATGACGGCTTGCGAGCGCCCGATAGCGGCAACCTTGGCATGCAGCTCCGTCAGTTCCTCGCTCGCTATGTTTCTCGATCGGCGCAAGTTTTCGAACATCGTAGGCCACACCTTCGCTTGCCGTATGCGAGAATCGTTCGTGTAGGAGCTACTCGCTCACTGATGAATAAGGTCGAATTGTTGGGAAAAGCTTAAAGTCTGAGAAGCCACGCAATCCTAGTCGAGCGAAGGACTAGCAGAATCGATTAACCTTACTTTGTGGTGCAATGCAGAAGCTCTCGATATCGGTTTCAGCAGGCTCGCGCGAGCTTGCAAAGCTGGATTGAGAATGCAACTATTGCTTGAATTGACACCCATTTCCGTGCTAATTGTTGTGCCTTGAGAAACGAACCGACAACGGGAACCGAACCGATTCGTCAGCTTGGAAGACTTTCACTCGCCAGAGAGACGGCTTACCGCGATGATCTAAGCTTAGATCAGCAGCTTTGCTTTGCAGTTTATTCATGCGCCAACCGTGTCTCCAGAATCTATCGAACGATATTGCAGCCGGTTGGGATCACATTCACTCAATATCTGGTCCTATTGGCGTTGTGGGAGAAGGACAATCGCAATATTGGCGAGCTGGCCAATGTCTTGGATCTGGAGCCAAATACAGTTACGCCTATGGTAAAGAGAATGGAGACACTGGGCCTGGTCTCAAGATCTCGAAATCTGTCCGACGAACGGCAAGTCTGGGTTACGGTGACCGAAAAAGGGCAAAGACTGCGGGCTGACGTCCTCGCAATTCGCCGTGACTTGGTCGGGCGATTGGACCTTCGGGACGAGGAACTCGTCCATATCCGCGATGCCGTCAATCAATTCGCCGATCGCCTCGTCATGGCCAAGGACTGAGGCTTTCACCCGGGTCTTTGGCACTACGCTGGAGATCCGGATGGATGCTCGGCTGGCGATTGTCCTCGACAAACCGACAGCCCTTGCCGATGCTGAACCGACCCAGTCAGGCAGGGACGGACATGCTGGTCAACTGTGCCGCCTACAAGGCCGGACACCGGATCGCCGACATCGACCTTGAACAGGCCGGGCGGTTCGAATCCACGGCTCAGGATTTCGTGTGGATCGGCCTGCACGAACCCGACGAGATGCTGCTGCGCAAGGTGCAGCAACGATTCGGCCTGCACGATCTTGCTGTCGAAGACGCGCATTTGGCCCACCAACGGCCGAAACTCGAGGTGTATGGCGACTCGCTGTTCCTGGTGCTGCGCACGGCCCATCTGCACGACGGCAAGATCGGCTGGGGAGAGACCCACATCTTCGCCGGCCGCGGCTACGTCGTCACGGTGCGGCACGGCTCGACGACCGCCTACAAGACCGTCCGGGCCCGCTGCGAGAGTGCCCCGCAGATGCTGTCGATGGGCGAGAGCTTCGTCATCTACTCGGTGATGGATTTCATTGCCGACAATTACTTTCCCGTGCTGCATGCACTTGAGGTCGAGGTCGACTCGCTCGAAGATTCGGTGTTCTCGCAGGACAACTCGCGTCTCGACATCGAGCGTGTTTTCGAGCTCCGCCACGACCTGCTGCTGATGCGGCGGGCCGTCCTGCCGCTGCAGGAGATCTGCAGCAACCTGATGCGGTTCGACATCACCCTGATCGCGGCGGACATGCGGCCCTATTTCCGCGACGTGCAGGACCATGTCATCAGGGTCGTCGAGCATATCGACAACCTGCGGGAATTGCTCAAGGCCTCGCTGGAAGCGAACCTGCTGCTGGCCTCGGTCAAGCAGAACGATGTGACCAAACAACTGGCCTCCTGGGCCGCCATCCTGGCCGTGCCGACCGCAATCGCCGGCATCTATGGAATGAACTTCAAGTATATGCCGGAACTCGACTATCCCGAGGCCTATCCGATCGTCATCCTGTCGATCCTGCTCCTCTGTGGATTTCTGTTCTATCGGTTCAAGCGGTCCGGCTGGCTGTAAGGGCCGTCCGAGCGCGGCTCGGGTCTGCCGTCTGAGTGCAGACGCAGCCTTTGCTGCGTCTCGCGAGGCGACCCGCCACAAAGCATTGTTTCCCGGAACTTCGCATCTAAAATCCAAGCGAACTTTTCGACGCAAACAACTGCTAACATTTGCTAAAATGCCCAATGTATAAACACGATATCGCCAGTTGTTCAAATTATAGACAGAAGGGTTGCGGTGCAGCATATTCGCCTTAGATAATCCACTTGTCCGATTAATCGTTTTATCGGAGTGGATTAACACGATGAATACCGAAGATGAGGCACGTCGAGCTATAATTGCCGTCCTTGATTGGATCGATGAACAAGGACGCAGTCCGGATTGGTGGGAGATCGCCAATCTACGAGACGCGATCAAATTTTTTCACCTTGGATCGACAGGTCTCGCGATCAGATTAGCCGAGTATGCCCGGGTTCCTCAGGGCGATCGACTGTCGCAAGCCGGCATTGGCCAAGCCGAGACCACGCGCACCCTGCGCAACCGGCTGGATCGGATCGGCACCTAGTCTGGCTCCGGCTTACCTTCCGCAAATCGGGATGTTGTGAGCCAGTCCCTTACTCAAGGTCTAGGATTGTTGTTGCGGGTGAAGGGGCACTAACCCTCGCCGTCAGACTTGAGAGGCATCGAAGGTGGTGCGGGTGGTCGGGGTCGAACCGACACTCCTTGCGGAACCGGATTTTGAGTCCGGCGCGTCTACCAATTCCACCACACCCGCATTGAGCCGCTTGGCTCCTCAGAGGCTCTAGCCCATTTCGGCCAGTTCGACCAGGACGCTCGTAAGCGCCTGATCCTGCGAGAAAGCCAAATAGCTTTACAGGACCGGCACACAAGAACTCGAGTCGAGCGCGTCATTCCGCACCCGGCGCCAACGTCGCCGGAAGTGAGGGTGCGGGCATCATAGCTGGGCGCGGTAGTCCGTCAATCGCGAGACGGGCACGGAGCGGTGGGGACGTTCTCCAGGGCAGTGTCGCGCCAAGTCCGGATCGGGAGCCTGTGCCGGCCGCCATGCATGGACCAGAACTCGGCCAGGCGGTGCAGGCCTTCGCGCAACCGCTCCAGCACCAGGGCGTCGGCCGTGCGCGGATGGGCCGTGTCGCCGACGAGCCCACGGAGCGCGCCGATCGGCTGGGCCGCCACAACGATTGCTTCGACGTAAGGAAACAGGCGCACCCCGACGCACTCGACCGCTCGCTGCCAATGCTGGCGGTGACGCATCGCGCTCTCGGTCGGGGTGAGGGCGCCGGGGCCGCCTCCGTCCACGCTCGGCCGCGACGGGTCGAGTGTGGAAAGCCCGCCGAACATGCCGCGATGCCAATGTCCGCGTAGCCTGTCGCCGGCCTGCCAGAGCATCTCGTTCACCGCCGCATCGGTGCGGTCGAGGAGATGGCGGGCGCGCAGGTTGTCGAACGGTTCGGCGATCCGCCGCGTGCCCTGGCCATCGACTGTCGCGGCGCCGCCGATGCGAGCCTGCTTCAGCCGCTCGGGCGTGGCGTCGGCAAAGCCGGCCCCGACTGTGTCTTTGGCTATTCGGCCGGCCAACGACACGCGCCGCACGGATTTCGATGTCGCCATGGTCAGCTCTCCTCGGGTTCGACGCCGAGCCGGCGCAGGGCGGCCCGCACGTCGTCGACGGTGCTGACGCAAGCCAGCGGAATGGCCCGCGCCTGACAATCGGCCATGAGCTGCAGCCCACCGCATCCCGCGTTCGCGGTGCTCGGCTCGAGTCGGAGCACGAGCGTTCGGCAGCCGGGCAACAGCACGAGCAGGCTTGGGCCTGTTTGCGGCAACGTTTCCTCGTCGGGCACGATCCGCAACGCCAGTGCAGAGGGCAGGTTGACGTCGAGCCAGTCCCTGACCGCAAGCTCGAGGCGCCGAGGATCGGGGGGTCGCGGAGCGTCCAGGCCGAAGCCCCGGCGCTTGCGGACGACCGTAACCGATCGCGGCGTCGCCGGCCGCCTCGCCAGGCGCGTCATCGACGCGACTCGCAGGCTAGCGCCCGATGCATGGCACAATAGGCGCCGCGGACAAGTCGCGGGGCAGCGCAGAAGCCGAACTCGGCGTCGGACGGTTCGCCGATCGGCCAGCGACAGTCTTTCGGGTCGAGTTCCAGTAGGCGGAGGACGGCCGCGGGGAGGTGATCGGGCGCAGACAGGCCTGCGCCGGCGGGCACCGGACGAGAGGGCATGACAAGACTCCAGGAGGTTGCTCTGAACGCGGATGGTCGGTCCGTCCACGTTCTTAACGTGCCCTATTAGGGCACATAAGTCAAGTCTTGTGCCCAATATGGGCGCTGATTTTGCGCGCGACTCAGGCCATAGTACCCGCATGGCCAACAATCTTCGGGCGCTACGCGACCAGCGTGGCTGGTCGCAGGACGAGGCCTCGGCTGCGCTCGGTACGACGCGCAATCAATATGCCAAGCTGGAGGCGGGGAGCCGGCGGCTGTCGGACAAATGGATCAGGCGCGCCGCCGAGGCGTACGGCATCGATCCGGGCGAGGTCGTCACCGACCGCACCGCGGCGGTCCCGGTGGCCGGCTACGTCGGAGCCGGATCGCAGGCACACTTCTACTCGCAGTCGCAAGGTCCCTTCGGCGAGGTGCCGGCGCCCGACAACGCCACGCCGCAGACGGTCGCGGTCGAGCTGCGGGGCGAGAGCCTCGGCCCGTTTTTCAATGGTTGGCTGGTGTTCTTCGACGACGTGCGCTCGCCGGTGACGGATGACCTGATCGGCCGGCTGTGTGTGGTCGGACTCACCGACGACCGGGTCCTGATCAAGAAGCTGCTGCGTGGCCGCACGGCGCGGAGCTTCGAACTGCACGGACAGTTCGGCGAACCCATCGTCGATGCCGAGGTCTCCTGGGCGGCTCCGGTGAAGTCGGTCGTGCCGCGCTGAGGTTCAGCGCCCCAGCATCTTGCGCAGGCTGGCGTCGACTTTGGCTCGGTCCGGAGCGGAGAGCTGGTTGACGACGGTATCGAGCCAGCCGTCCGATATACCTTTCGCCCGGGCCAGGATATGCCACCGCGAGGCCTCGAGCAGGTTCTTGTCGATCCCGCGCCCGGCCGCATAAAGGCGCGCCAACCGATTGGCGGCGACGGGGTTCCCCTGCATGGCCGCGAGCTGAAAGTATCTGGCGGCGGCGGCCTCGTCCTTTGCCGTTCCCTCACCGTTGAAAACCATGATGCCGTACTCGAGCTCTGCTCCGGGATGTTTCTGGTCTGCGGCCTCCTTGAACAGAGCTGCGGCGCGACCATCGTCCCGGGTCGTTCCCTGGCCCGCGCGGACGAGGGTCGCCAGCGCGAACATCGCATCGAGATCGCCGGCATCCGAGGCTTTGGAAAAGGCCGCATAGGCGGCCGCGTAGTCGCGCGGTTCGCTCGTCTGCAGCGCCATGACGCCGAGATTGTACAGCGCGCCGGCGTGGCCCTGGCGGGCCGCCGCTTGGAACAGCGGCCTAGCCGCGGCCGGATCCTTGGCGACCCCGTCGCCGTTCAGCAGGGCCATGGCATAGGCGAAGGTTCCCTCCCGGTTGCCTTGCTGGCTCGCAAGCCGGTACCAATGCGCAGCCTCTTCCGGGTCGCGCCTCACCGCCAGGCCTTGAGCGTAGATTTCGCCGATCAGCGTCATGGCAGCGCCGTCTTGCGGATTGTCGGATAGGCGCTTCGTAGCCTGCTGAAGCGCCGTGCCGAAATAGCCGCGCTGGAACGCGCCGAAGGCGAGATCGGGCTGGGATGGCTTGACGGCCTCCGCAGGTCCGAGCTGGCCGAACGGCGATGCGCCTTCGGCTCGGACCGGTTCGCCTTGACCCACCCCCATCCCGATCGTGGCAAGCGCAATGGCGATCTTCGGACCGAGCAGCCTCACACGCGCTCCGCCGCGAGGCGGGCATGCGCGCGAGCGATGCTGGCGCTGGCGTCCCTGACCGCGGCGGCCGGCCCGCGTGGATCGCGCCAGACCGCATCGGCAAGGCCGATGAACTCCGCCCCGGCCGCCGCCAACGCCTCGACAGCACCAAGGTCTGCGGCAAAGCCGATGCAGGGCACGTTGAAAATCTCCGCCCACCAGCCGACCTGCTCGAGCGTCGCGTCGCGATCGGAGGACACCGTCCCGTCCGCGCGCTCGCCGAACATCAGGTAGTCGGCGCCGGCTTCCCCGGCCCGCATTGCGTCGTCGCGCGACAGCGGTCCTCCGACGCCGACGATCCGCTCCGGTTTCAGGCTGTCTAGCGCATCCGCGAGGTCGCTGTCCGGCCGGCGCACATGGACCCCGTCCGCGCCGACCCGCGCCGCAAGCCTGGGATCCTCGATCAGAAGAGCGGTTCCACGCTCCTGGACGCGCGTCGCAACGGCGCGGATCAGATCCTTCGCGACCCGGTCCGACCCATCGCAAGCCGAGAGCAGAACCGATGCGACATCGCCGGCGCTCATCGCCGCGTCGAGGGGCGCAAACAGGTCCGCCGCGACGGTGACGGCCGGAAGCACGAGATGGAGGCGCGCCTGACCCATGGGCCCAAGACAAAGAGGACAACAGAACGATGGGCTTATCGGTGCCGAATTCGGCGAAAGCGGGACCGCCCTAGGCAGTGCCGATCGCGACGTCGAGCGTGATCAGATCGTGGTCGGAGATCGGCCGGTCGGCGTCGTCGACCGCAGGCCAGGTTTGCGGATTCGAGGCCTCCACGCCGCGCGTGAAGAACCAGTCGACCCGGCGCGGCTTTGGCGGCGGCCGCCCGTCCTCCACCCAACGTCGTGCGTGTCCGGCCTGATTGGCGTGCTGCCAGTCGAAGCCCGCGGCCCGCATTGCTGCGAACAAGGGCTCGTACCGGTCTGCTGTCGCGAACCAACCGGGGTCGGGCGACCCCGCGTCCGGCAGTTCGGCCGTGTTGAAGTCGCCCGCCACTATCGCCGGCAGGTCCGGCGTCGCTGCAAGCCACGCCAAGATCGGTTCGACCTGCCGCCGCCGCTCCTCGGCCGAGCCGATGTTCTCCAAATGGGTTGAGACAACCCGTAGCGAGCGGCCGCCGATCTCGACGGTGGCGCCGACCGCAACGCGACCGCCGATGCGGCGATGATGCCAGTCGCGCCGGAACCACGCTCCCGTTCGGTCCAGCCGGATCAGCACGGGATCAGCCAAGTCCGCGGCCGACGCGATCGCATTGCCGTGGAGACCCACCCGGTTGGGCTCGCCCGCATAGTCGAGTTCCTGCCCCAAGCCG
>JAVHMZ010094166.1:0-10283 GCA_034782995.1 Amazona versicolor | reverse complement strand
TAAGCGCGAAGTAACCGCGCTTGCCGAGCACGATGACGAGATCTACGCGTCCGCGATCGGCAGCAAGGCCGCCACTACGCCCGTCTCCGGTACGCCGCCCGTGCTTCCCTCGGCACCGCCATCGATAACCGGTACGGGTCTGCCTCGCGGCGGAACAGCGCCGCCCAGTCTTGCTCCTGCCATTGGCTCGCTCAGCGCGACAGTCACTGGCGGTTCCGATCTTTATCGCATTCACAAAGACGGTTCGGCGGAACGCATTTGGAATTCTTCAACCGATCTGGTCTATGCCATCGCGCTTGATGCGGCGGGCAAGCCTCCCCGTGGCGTAAAAGTGTTCATCCGCGGCCAGATTCCCGCACTTCATCAGACTGTTTCAGGACTGCGAACGGGGCTGGTACTCGCGATCGTTGTCATCTTTTTACTCCTTGCCGCAAACTTCCAATCGCTCCGGCTCGCCTTCGCAATTTTATTGACAGCCCCTGCCGTGCTCTGTGGTGTCGCCCTTATGCTCACCCTCACGAGCCGACCAAGGACTTGGTCACTGCGATCAAATCGATTAAACCTAACGCCATCATTGGGGTGAGTACGGTGGGTAAAGCCTTCAATCAGCAAGTGGTCGAAGTCATGTCCCAGATCAACTCTCGTCCGGTGATCTTTGCCCTCTCTAACCCGACAGATCATGCAGAGTGTTCGGCCCAAGAAGCTTACAAATGGTCAAAGGGCAAGGCGCTTTATGCCGCTGGTGTGCAGTTCCCGCCCGTGCAGTATGGCGAGCAAACCCTGTTGCCGGGTCAAGCAAACAACTCCTATGTCTTCCCGGCAGTTGGGATGGCGATCTACGCAACTCAGGCTAAGCGTGTCACCGACGAGATGTTTACCGAGGCAGCCCGAGGCATCTCAGACCAGGTCACGCCGGACCAACTCAAGCAAGGACTCCTTTATCCGCCACAATCAAACATCCTCGAAATCGAGATTAAGACTGCGGCACGGGTGGCGAAGGTCGTTTTTGACAGTAATCTGGCTCGCGTCGAGCGTCCGGCTGACCTGGAAGCGTTCATCCGCAGCCACGTCTACAAACCAGAGTATCGTTCACTTGTTTAATAAAGCCAAACAACAAAGTCGTTTAACTTAGGGGAAGTCAAGTGACTAATGCAGCCGAACATCGGAGTGAAATTTGGCTCTCTTTAGGACTCGCCTTTGTTGGTGGCTACACCGATGCAGCCAGCTATATCCTTGCCGGAACCTTCACCGGACATATCACAGGTAATTCTGTCCTGGCTGCTGTCAGTATCGCCAATCGCGACTGGTTATTCACCATTAGTCGCCTGTTGGCAATCGGCGCTTTCTTGCTCGGAATTCTTTTGAGTTCAGTAGTGGACCGGCTAGTCAAACGCAAGCCATCAAGGTCTCCCCTCACCGTTGCGCTTTTCTTAGAAGCAACTCTGATTTTCATTGCTGCTGGTCTTAGCATGGATTTTCATCAGCCACCCAACCGAGAGTTGTATATCACTATCATGTGCTTGGCTCTCGGACTACAGAATGGTGCATTGCGCAAAGCTAACGGCATTAGCGTCCATACCACCTATATCACTGGCATTGTCACTAGCCTCCTTGAACATGAATTTGACCAGCTCAAATTTGACCGAGGGCATCGCCGCATAGCTTTACCACAAATCCCGCCTGCTGACCCCACTGTTCGCCTTATCTCTAAAGTCTGGCTTGCTTTCTTCTTAGGAGCCGGAGCTGGGGCTAGCATAGTGCTCTACTTCAAAAGCTTCACGGTAACAGCAGTTGCTTTTATGGTGCTATTGCTAGCATTCTTCAAGCTGCAAGTGTCTGCTAGGGTTCCTCACAATAGGTAAATGAACCGTAACATGTCTAAACCCACTGTTGCTGCCAAAATTGTCGAAGCACTGATGCAAGCAGGGATACGTCGCCTTAAAACAATAGTTATGTTGCAAAAAAATTCGAGCCGCTAATCGTAATAAATTACTAGTAAGTTGAGCCTTAACTTGGCGTTCTTTGCTGGTTTAAACCCGGTTCGAGTGTAACCATAGCCATTTGTAGGGCGACAAAGATTTAACCATTTAACAGGATTTTTATATCCTGTACTATTTCTTGCGACCAAACATTTTACAGTTTAAGGAAACATATCATGTTCGACGTAACTGTTCATTGCAATCCCACTACAGGCGAACGGTATACTTCCACAAACCTACGGGGTTATCAACTGCTCGAACAACCTTTCTTCAACAAAGGCACTGCATTCAGCCAAGAAGAACGAGCCGAACTGAAACTCGAAGGATTGTTACCACCTGCGGTGGCGACCATTGATGCTCAACTCAATCGCGCTTACGAAGAATTCAACAATAAGAATACGCCCCTAGAAAAACATATTTACCTCAACAGTTTGCACGACCGCAACGAAACTCTGTTTTTCCGGTTGCTCCAAACTCATATCACTGAAATGCTACCGCTCGTCTATACACCCGTTGTCGGCGAAGCGATTATGAAATACAGCCACATTTATCGCCGTCCACGGGGACTGTACATTACGTATCCAGAAATTGATCGGATTGACGAAATTTTAGCTCAACGCCAGTTTGAACACGTTGAGTTGGTTTGCGTCACGGATGGCGAAAGAATCTTAGGTCTGGGCGATCAAGGCGGCGGCGGCATTGGCATCACGGTAGGGAAGCTGACACTTTACACCGTTTGTGCCGGGGTCAACCCGACCACAACACTAGCAATTGGTTTAGATGTAGGTACAAACAATAAACAGTTGCTAGATGATTCTCAATATTTGGGCTGGCGACATGAGCGCATCAGTGGAGCCGAGTATGACGACTTCATTGAGAAATTTGTCAGTGCAGTTATGCGTAAGTTTCCCAAAGTGCTTCTGCATTGGGAAGACTTTGGCAAAGAAAATGCAACTCGCATCTTGCACAAGTATCAACAGCGCTTGTGTACGTTCAACGACGACATTCAAGGAACAGGTGCTGTCACATCAGCAACACTGCTGGCAGCCATGGCGACGATTGGGGAGAAAGTGAGCAATCAACGGGTGGTGTTTTTTGGTGCGGGCACTGCGGCTGTTGGTGTTGCCGATCAAATTATGACTGCCATGATCCGGGAAGGATTACCAGAACATGAGGCGCGATCGCGCTTTTATCTGATTGATAGTCGCGGTCTGCTATACCAGGGGCGCGAACATATCAGAGATTTTCAGGAACCCTTTGCTCAACCGAAAGCTAATCTCAACAATTGGCAGGTGGCGGACTCGAGTAAGATTACCCTGGAGGAGGTAGTGAAAAACGTCCACCCTACCATTTTGATTGGAGTGTCATCGCAGCCAGGCTCGTTCACGCGGGAAATTGTCACAGAAATGGCATCCCATGTGAAACGCCCGATCATTTTTCCTTTAAGTAACCCCACCTCTCGCAGTGAGGCAAAACCGGAAGATTTAATTCAGTGGACTGAGGGACTGGCGATCGTTGCCACTGGCAGTCCGTTCGCCAATGTCAGCTACCAGGGAAAGAGCTACACCATTACTCAATGCAATAACTCATTCATTTTCCCGGCATTGGGGTTGGCGGCGATAGCAACCAAACCCAAAAACATCACAGATGAAATGCTTTATGTCGCCGCTAAAACCTTGAGCGAGTGTGCCCCCGCTCACGCGGCTGAAAATGCTTCACTGCTCCCGGCATTAGAAAAGGCTCGAACCATTTGCCGTAATATTGCCCTTGCCGTTGGTACCCAGGCATATAAGTCTGGGTTAGCGCAAGAAGGTTCACTAGAGGAATTAGAAAAACGCCTTGATGCACACACCTGGTTTCCGGACTATGTTCGTCTGCGAGCCGTTTAGGCAGTCGCGCTAACTTCAAAAATCTTAACCACAATAGGTAGAACTATGGTGGTCAAAGTCTTTACGCCTTACACCTGGCCTAGTATCGTCAGAGGCAGGGACTGGGAATACTGGAGTGCATTTTTCAGTTGAGCCAGCGATCGCGAGTCGGAGAACTGCTATCAACCGAGACGACTGATGAAAATGAGCGTAGCGCAGTTAATTGTTAAATGCTTAGAGAACGAAGGCGTAGAGTACATCTTTGGAATTCCGGGTGAAGAGAATATCCGCCTGATTGACGCCATCAACGGCTCGTCCATCCGGTTTATCTTGGTACGTCACGAGCAGGGCGCATCGTTCATGGCAGATATGTATGGTCGGCTGACTGGGAAAGCTGACGTCTGTGCAGCAACCCTGGGTCCGGGAGCCATTAACTTGATGCTGGGCACGGCAGATGCCTACACTAACAGTACACCGCTGGTGGCGATCGCAGCTCGCTCTCGAAATTACGAAAGATTTTAGAGTCAAATTATTGTAGTAGAGGAAGCTTTTTGGTATGTCTAAACCAACTGTTGCTGCCAAGATTGTGGAAACGCTGATTCAAGCAGGGATACATCGGATTTATGGTGTTGTCGGTGACTCTCTCAATAGCATTGTTGATGAAGTCCGCCGTCATCAGGCAATCGATTGGGTGCATGTCCGCCATGAAGAAACTGCCGCTTTTGCTGCCGGGGCTGAGGCGCAATTAAGTGGGCAACTGACAGTTTGTGCTGGCAGCTGTGGACCTGGGAATCTGCACCTAATTAACGGTTTGTATGACTGTCACCGCAGTATGGCACCAGTGCTGGCGATCGCCGCTCAAATCCCAAGCAGTGAAATCGGCACGAGTTATTTCCAGGAAACTCACCCAGAGCGCCTGTTTATCGAATGCAGCCATTACTGTGAGATGATCTCGTCGGCGCGGCAAATGCCCCGCACGTTGCAAATCGCTATGCAGACTGCCATTAGCAAAGGTGGTGTCTCCGTAATTATCATACCGGGGGATATCGCGATGGAGACTATGGCGGATCATACCCTCTCTCATAACCTGATGCTGGCTCGTCCTGCTATCCGTCCCGCTGATGAAGACTTGACCCGTCTAGCAGAGTTACTAAACACTGGAGAGGCAATTACCTTGCTTTGCGGCAGTGGATGTGCTGGTGCTCATGAGGAACTGATGGCAATTGGTGAATGCCTCAAGTCACCCATAGTACACGCGCTACGCGGCAAAGAGCATGTGGAGTACGACAATCCCTACGATGTCGGTATGACTGGGCTGATTGGATTTCCCTCTGGCTACCGCGCGATTGAGAGTAGTGATGTGCTGCTGATGCTAGGAACCGATTTCCCCTACAAAGATTGGTATCCTCAACGGGCTCATATTGCACAAATTGATATTCGCCCGGAGCGACTAGGGCGTCGATGCCGTGTAGATATGGGATTGGTGGGTGATGTGAAACAGACGCTCCAGGCGCTCCTACCATTACTGAAACCAAAATCAGTTCGCTTTCACCTCGATCAAGCCTTAGGTCACTACCACAAAACTCGTAAAGTGCTCGATTCACACGCCCAAGGTCTAGCCGGACAACGTCCGATTCATCCGGAATATCTCACAGCTACGATTAGTGAACTGGCAGCCACCGATGCCATCTTCACGGCAGATGTGGGCTTGCCAACAGCATGGGCAGCACGATATCTGCGGATGACCAAGGACCGACGACTGCTAGGTTCGTTCAACCACGGTTCGATGGCTTGTGCGATGCCGCAGGCGATCGGTGCTCAGTCACTCTATCCTCAGCGGCAGGTGATTTCCCTCTCTGGTGACGGTGGTTTCACGATGCTGATGGGTGACTTCATTACCCTGCTTCAGCACGACCTGCCGATAAAAATTATCATTTACAATAATGGTTCTCTGGGATTTGTCGACTTGGAGATGAAGGTAGCCGGTCTTCCTAGTTATGCAACTGATTTGAAAAACCCGAACTTTGCCAAGGTTGCAGAGGCAATGGGAATTATGGGGATTCGTGTCGAAGAGCCGGGGGAAATTCGTGGCGCAATTGAGCGAGCCTTGAGCCATCATGCTTCGGCACTAGTAGATGTTGTGGTCAATCCCAGCGAACTGACTTTGCCACCCAAAATTACAGTGCAGGAAGCATGGGGCTTTAGTGTTTACATGCTCAAAGAAACACTAGCTGGTCATGGAGATGAAGTCGTGCAGATGATTGAGAGTAACTTCTTGCAACCAGCAGACATCGGTACTATGGCAGATGAAGCGGCTGAACTTACTGGAATCGACGTAGGTACTGTGGCAGCTGAAGTCGCTGGAGCTGTTGTAGGTGGTGTAGTCGGCGGCAGAGCCGCTGGAAAAACTGGAGGCATCATTGGCGCTGTCGTCGGTGCGGCGGCTGGTGCTTTAGCTGCGAAGAATATACCTGATAAGGCAGTGGACATCAAAGATGCGGCATCAAGTGCAACTGAAAAAGTTGAAGAAGCTGCTTTTAAGGCTAAACTATCTAACGACCCAGACCTGCTCGATTCAAATTCCTCTAACGCCTGAATAATCGGGGAGGTAACGAACGTAATTCTACAGTTTACTTAGATGGTGTCGATATTTAAACACTCTTTAAGAGTTGGGATTGGCAGCGCTCTCGTAGGAGCGCTCTTTCGTTATACCCACTTGGATCAGAATCTCATTTATTACCCAGCGTTAGGCTTCATAACCGTAATGACACAAAGCTTTTCAGAAGCAATTCAGGCAGGTTGGGGGCGAGTAGCTGGAATCATAATAGGAGGTATAGCAGCGGCTATAACTTTGACTTGTCTGGGAGACCATCCCATCTTCGCGGCAATGAGCTATATCGTGACTATGTTGCTCATTGAAATGCTGCAGTGGAAAGCATCTGCCGCAAGCGCTTTACTTTTGTTTCCGTTGCTATTTATAGACACGCCTCATGGCCAGTATCCCTGGCACTATATCTATGACCGGGTTCGATACAATTCCATCGGGGTGTTGATTGGCACCCTAGTTGTGGCTCTCTCCTGGCGAGATAGACCCAGAGAAACCTTATCTAATCATCTAGTGCAAATTTTCACTGATATTGACCAGGGATTTCAAGTGATTGTTTTCAGTCACCTTCAAAGGGAACAGTTAAGTGGCGAGATCAAAGAACGGCTCGAGCAGATGCAAACGCTGCTGCAAGAAAGTCAAAGCATTTTAAAAAAGTCATCTTACGGAATTGCCGGAGATTTTTTGATTCGCGATAACTGGAGCGAACTGATTGCTGCTCAGGAGCGGCTAGTGAGATATTTATTCATAATGGGGCAGACCTATTCTGAGAGAGAAAATCTTTTATTGCCGCAATTTACAGCACCACTAACCCACCTTGTGGAGCAAGTTTCTCCAGTTTTTACTACTCTCAGTCATCTTGTCGCCTCTCGTTCAGCAAATCAACCTCAGTTTGATATCTCTCTCCTTTCGCAGGATGTTTTAGAAATTACGGAGCAGCTGAGACAATTAAGAACAACTCGGGATTTCCTGGAATTGCCTTTGTTAGATATTATAAGATTTTATACTTTTTTAGACGCTTTAACCCGCTTTACTCAGGAACTGCAGCAATTAGGGCAGTATTTACATACTCGTCAGGTAGCGAACCGGCAAAACAGCCGAATCGGATTGAGTCTTAAGCTCCATCCTTTACCAGGTGATATTGTCAAGCAATACCTCAGAGCTGGACTAGCGCTGGGAATCGTCTCAGCTTTAGTACGTTATTTTGACTTATTTGACATCAAGCGTTGGGCGATTTTTTTTGCTTTATCTGCCATGCCTATGATTCGACCAACCTGGGGAACAACGGTTAACATGGCCAGAATTACAGCGCTCTCCTTTGTCCTAATTGTATCTATATGTTATCTCTTTATAAAGACATTGGGAACCAATGACCTAGCAATTGCTTTGGCAATGTTTGCGATCACTTATACCTGCTTGGCACTGAAAATTGAGGCTGGATTCCAACTGAGCGCTAAAAATGTTCTCGTCTTCATGTTGATAACACCGTCTAATAGTCCGACATTTTATGTAGATTGTTGGAATTTACTCAAGATTAGCTTGGCTGGAATTTCCCTGGCTTTGCTAATTTCTCGCCTGTTTTGGCCAACTACTGCTACTCAACAACTCAAATTGGGCATTTCCCAAACTTTCACCGAACTGGGGGATTTTTACCAAACAATGGTTAATAACTATTTACAAGGTATTAAAAATTCTGAGATAACACCATTTACTCAATCCATTCTACAATCAATTCAAAACCATGTTGCCCTTCAAGGAACCATTGCACAAGAAGTTTCAGATAACGCAGTAGTTGTCCAAGCCAAACAAAGATGGAATTTTCTTATCAGTTCTGAAAAGAAATTACTGTACGATCTGGTATCCTTACAAAATGCCATTCAATATGACAGCTCAGGCCAGATTGCCCAAGTCTTGTTCTTAGAACTGCAAGAACTAGCTCAACAGACGACTGCGGCGTTTGAAGAGTTAGGAGCAGCAGTAGGTTCTGAGCTTCCCCAGAACGAATTTACCACTCTGGTAACGGCAGTAAATAATGTGATTCAGCGCCTTGAGAACCTCAGAACTCAAGGGCACCAAGAGTTTACTTTAGATGAGATCGTTACTTTTTCTAGTATTCTATCAAATCTGAAGGAAATTACCGAAAATTTAAATCAGATATCACAAAATTGGTCTAGCTCGAATGGTATCATAGAAACCTATAGGACTGCATAAATTCAAGCCTAGCAAAAGGTTTTCTAGCTCCGTTGTCCTGAATGCAACGTGAGCATCCAAATGCCATCGAACAACAGATTGGCTCCAATCCAAATGCCAATCAGCCATGCTGCACTAAACGGAAAGCTAGACCAAATGAAAATACCCAGAATAATCCCTGCAATGCCGCTCACCAGCATCCAGATCCAGTTTGGTGAAGTCCGACGCAGTTGAAACGCGATCGACACTTGAATGATGCCTTGCACAAAAATCGTAATCCCTAACACTAACGTGAAGGCAAGCACACCTTCGAGCGGATTTGCCAACACAAAAATTCCGGCTAGGAGATACAAAAGACCTAAAATTAGCTTCCAGACGACTTGACCTGCGCCTCTAGATTGAAAGGCATAAACGATTTGAGCAATTCCCGCAAAGATGAAGACCCAGCCAAACACTAAGGTCGAAGCAACGGTAGCAAAAAAGGGAAACGCAGTGGCAATCACCCCCAACACGATCATTAGAATTGCGATCGTGGTTAACCATCTAGAGTTGACAGCTTGTTCTCTCGCTTCAGGATCATTCACTCTCATGTTGATTCTCCTGTTTGAATCAATGTTTGGACTCTATTTCTATAATGTCATTAATCGTCATTGCTAAATCGTCAAGATTGACAAGTTAGACCGCAAGTTAAACAGTAATATCAAATAGCGAATGCTACCGTGCTCTCGTGATCAATTGCTTCGGACTTTTGCCGACTCGTTCCGGAACAGCACTCCGGATGAAACAGCGGTGGTTCAGGAAAAATTGGAGTAGCCCCAAGTAAGGGGCACCCAACGTTCGGCGCAAGAAAAAGTAGTTCCGCAATCGAGAATTCAGATTTTCGACCAGAGAGCTGGCTTTGGGGATTTGTTTGAGCGCTTCCATCACCGCTTCCATTACCGCGTGGAATTTCCCTGATAATTGAGCGTGTAATTGATTCCAACGCTCCCAGTAGGGATTAGAGGTGGGCGATTTACGATTGAGCAGGCAGGCATGGCGGACGATCTGCAACGGCACCTTAAAGCAACGCGCAATCTCCCCTAGTTTTTGAGCGAGGATAACGGCAAACGCTTTTTCCTTGCTCCCGCTGATGGTGTAAAGATTTGCGGAGCGTCTGAATCTGAGGATGTGCTTTGCACTCCCGCCGTTTGAGTTCAGCGACGACGAGCGCTGCAGCATCTATGTCGACTACATCAGCAAGAGCGGCCGCAGTACTGGCAATAACGTTGCCGCTTTTTTTCGTGCCACATTCGACGCTTGGAAAGACTATCACCGGACCGGCAAGGAGTCTGTGTACGTAGGATACAGTCCGATCATTACTGTTGACGCTGACAAGATTGTGCAAGACCTTCCACAAGGGCATGTGCTGCACGTGGTGCGCAATCCCTGGTCTGCCTTCGCGGATACTTCGAAGCGCCCCGTTCCGCTCCCGCTGGATAAATACCTGCTTGGTTGGACTTTGAATCAATATTACGCGTTGCTGTACCAGCAAAAATATCCTGGTCGCGTCCACATAGTGCGCGCTGAAGATGTCATGCGTGATCCGAAGGCAACCCTGCAACCGGTGTGCGACAAGTTGGGCGTGGATGTGACCGACACGTT
>JAVHMZ010094070.1:0-10284 GCA_034782995.1 Amazona versicolor | reverse complement strand
GCCCCGCGCAACAGCCCCGAACCCAAGGCTCTGCCGCATCAAAGAGCGCGCCCATGCCACCCCCTGCTACGCAGGCCAGCCCCCAAGAGCAGTATGCCGCGCAACAGCATGCGCAGAAGGTGCAGGACCTTATACGTCGCGCGCGCGCCAGCTACCAATCCGGCGTGGATAACTACAACAACAATCATCTTGACGAAGCGCGTGCTGACTTCGATGCGGCCGTCGATCTTATGCTGTCGTCCGGTATGGACCTGAAAGGCGATCCGGGAATCGCTGACGAGTTCGAACAGCTATTGAATCAGATCAACGCGCTCGAGGTGCTTGCGCTGAGACAAGGCAATGGTTTCAGTCCGAAGCTGGAGGAAGCGCCGCTCGAAAACGCGACCGCGGTTCGCGAAGTCCTGCCCAGGTCGCAGTTCGTCGGCAGATGTCGGATGCCCACCAAAGCCGATCGGTCTTTCGAGAGGCTTGACGGCGATTCACGGCATGTCCCCCCACTCCATGCGAGCCGCTGCAAGAGCCGCCAGGCATTAATGGGCAGGAGCGTCGCGCGCAGCAGCCGTACCGGAACCAGGCCAAGCCCGATACCGTAGGTGAGGAAGGCGACGAATCGAGGCCCGCATATCAGCTGTCGGCCGAGGCTGCCCGGTTTGCCTCCTAGTACCTCGGCACAGGTGTTTCGACCGGTTGCCCGAGGGCTCCCCAAGATCTTGGTCATCAGGCATGGTGATGCCGTGCGCACCCCAGCCGCTCCCGACCCATCTCGGTCACTCGGCCTTAGCTGCTCATGTTCCAAAGCGGACTTCATCGCTGATGATGCACAGCTGTCGATGGGTGGATAACCGATTTCGGCAGATCCGTTAGTTGCATAACACGCGATAACAATCTTTCTCACGTGTTGTGCATGGTTGCTTGCGCCCATCTCGGTCGTTCCAGGCCGTCTTGCCGTCACGCGAATTCAGACGGTCGCTCAATGCTACGGTGGCTGCTCCGATTTGTATGTGGGAGCCCACGAGTCTGATTACCTGGCGGACTGGAAGCCGACCGGATCAGAGCGGCGGCTCGGCAACTCGTCACACCAGGGTCAGGAGGTGGCGGCGCGGGCGGTCAACGCTCAGCCATGAGAGCCGACGTCCGGCACGACCAAGTGGTGGCAGTGCCAAAATCGACCGTTTGTGGAGCCCCCTGGTCTGCGCGGCGCCAACAGTCGATCGCCTGGACCATGCCAGGCCGGTCCCCCATGGCGAAAGCGGCGCGGCCGAGCTCCCGATACAGCCATGCTGCATCGGGGTGGTCCGCGAGCGCCTTGCGCGTCCAAAGCATCGCTTCCTGCGATCGACCAGCCGCACGATGCGCGCTCGCCACCCCGATGAAGCAGTTGCTGCGCAGCCATGCCGGGCCCCGGAGCTGCAATGACCGCGAGAAATCGGCAATGGCGCGGTCCGGGTGCTCGCCGCTACCAAGGCGGGCGAAACCACTACGCTCCCAGGCCCACGCCGAAGTGGGGTCCATGGCCAATGCGCGCGTTGCAAGCGCGTAACCCTCACCCGGCTCCGGCCCTATTGCGGCAGCCATCGCACGGGCGGTCGTTACCAGCGGATCGCTGCTGTCCAGTAACCCGGCTTGCCGCGCGAGACCCAGCGCGGCGTCCCGCGCGAGGGGAGATGGAGTGCCTTGATAGTTAAATAGTTGGGTATGGCAGCAGGCCAGCAATGCCACCGCCAGCGCATCGGATGGATCCGACTCAATGGCACACTCTAGGATGGGGATAGCCTTCAATGCACTCGGCACGCTTGCGCTCAGGATGAGCGGCCACGCCTGCATTGCGAAGTCGCGTGCCGCACGGTCCCTGGGATCCTTGCTGTGCACACGTTCGGCCTCGGCATCGGTGATACACGACACGACGCCGCACAGCACGTCATCCACGACGCGGTCCTGTAACGCAAAGGGGTCGCTCGCGGAGCCGTCGAAACTGTCGCCCCAGACATGGCGGTCCGCGACAACATCAACTAGTCTGACGATCACGCGGGTACGCTCGCCATCTCGCGTCAGGCAGCCCAGCAGGACGTATTGGGTGCCCGCATTTCGCGGCTGCGGCGCTTTCATCGACGGCGTATGCGATGGATGGGCCAAGGTGACCGTGGCAATGCGCATGCGCGAAAGCGTTGCGCCAAGCCGTTCGGTCAAGTTGCGTGCTTCGCTGCACCCCTGCAATGTCTCGGTGCGCAGCGGCAGGATCAGAAGCGAGGGCTTCTCGCGCCACGCGACCGGTGCCGGCAGCCTTGCGGTATGCTCATCCGCGCCAGACACGCGACGTTTGGTCGCCACGGCATCGGCGACCCGGTCGCGCGCGCGTCGCCTGGTGGCGGAGGGCGTTTCGCCAAAGGCACGCCTGTACTCGGTACTGAATCGCCCGAAGTGAGCGAAGCCACAGCTAATGGCGATGCCTGCGATTGGGTGCTTGCAGTCTACATCCGTCAGCCTGCTCCTTGCGGCGTTGAGACGCAGCCTCCGCAGATACGTCAGCGGCGGCAATCCAACGAATTTCCGGAATTGCTTGAGAAGAGTGCGTTCAGGCACCGCGCAGATCGACGCCAGTTCCGAGAGAGTGACCTTGTCCGACAGATTGTCGCGCAGGTGAGCAAGCGCACGCCTTACATGCCGCGGCGCCAAGGTTGGTTCGTCGGACGCTGTCGCTTCAATATCTCTGACATCATCCATCTTAATCCCCCCGGCACCCGACAAGCCGGCCTATTATCCCTGCCAGGTACCTCAAACTAGCCGTTTACCGCCACTCTATCCGCCTACCGTCAAAATCCCCCGAGTCTCCTTTGAGGATGACGGACCATGGGAAAGACGCCCAATAGTCGATTTATAGCGGGGGTGTGGTCCGCGCCAAAACGGACCGATGCTCGCATCTGTCGATATTTGGGCGCCAGACGGTAAACGGGGCGGTAGTCGGATAGCTTCTCTGCACTGCATGAGAAACAAAACGCATGCAGATCACAGGAGGCCTGCATGCGCATCGTCTGCCTCGTCTGTGTGCTCCAGATCGACGTGCACGCTTATGCCGCTCCGCCGCCGGATGCCAACGGGAAATATAGCAACTTGTTCCAAAGCCTCGTCGTTCCAATGGCGTGTCTTGTTGCATGCCTTCAAGGCCGCCTTCAACGATTACCTCGACCACACCCGGATTGCTGACGCTGTCGCCATGATCCAACTGCCGAAATGACATCCTGGGCAAATCACCGAATGGAGGAAATCATGAAGAACCTACTTGGGACTGTGGCCATAAGCGCGATTCTCTGTTGTCCGTTTCCCGAGAAAGCCGGCGCGCAACAGGCTGCGCCCCACGCCGTCTTCCGGAAGTTCTCTGATCTAAAATGGGAGAGGACTCCTGATGGTTTGCAGGAAATCGTCATTTTGCATGTAAATCCGGAGTCGAAAGCCACGGAACTAATCATTCGGGCACCAAAGAATTTTCATGTGCCGCGACATTGGCAC
Organism: Amazona versicolor; assembly: GCA_034782995.1. Classification (NCBI taxonomy): domain Eukaryota; kingdom Metazoa; phylum Chordata; class Aves; order Psittaciformes; family Psittacidae; genus Amazona; species Amazona versicolor. Next base: position 6,780 of record JAVHMZ010094070.1, on the reverse strand, counting down.
TCCGCGAATGAGACGCTCACCATCATCAGTGGGATATTCACCATGAAACACGACGGCAGTGACGAGAAGATCGAACTGAATCCTGGTTCCTATTCTTACATGCCGGCGAAAATGATCCATGAAGCCTGGACCGGAGACGAAGGTGCGACGTTCTTTATCACTGTCGACGGCGCGTGGGACCTTAACTTTGTGAAATGAATGAGTCCGTGCGCGGTGCTGACGGCGTCGCGCCAGGGGATCCGCTCTGCCGGCGCGAGAAACCGCTTCGGCCACTCGTCAAAACCTCTGTACGGAGCACTAGGCCATTTCCGCTTCGCTTCTCGGCTGCGGCACATAACGCAGGTAGGGCGTGGGTGCTTGCCAGTCCGGAAAGGTCCTCTTGGCTTCCTCGTCCGGAATCGAGGGCAGAATGATCACGTCCTCACCCGGATTCCAGTTTACCGGGGTCGCTATCTTGTGCGTGGCGGTCAGCCGGAGCGAGTCGAGAGCCGCAAGATCTCGTCGAAGTTGCGGCCGGTGCTCATCGGGTACACCAACATCGCCCGAACCGTCTTGTCGGGGGCGATCACGAACCCCGTTCGCACCGTGGCGTTATCCTGTGGCGTGCGTCCCTTCGCCGTAACGGTGAGCTGCTCGGCGGTCGAGGAACCTGAGCCCGAGCAAATACGAACGACTACATATGGCATCGTCGCTCCCTCCTGACTCGTGTGGTAAAAGTAACGCCGGGAACAAAAGGGCGCCCAGGATTACGTGATGGCCCTTCCGCGATCGGCGCCGCAAGATGCCGAAGTAGCCGGAACGGCGGGCGATCATTGACTGCTTCTGCGCATCGCATAAAGCTGAGGCGATTGCCATACCTGCTGGTCACAGCAGGGACGCCGTCCACTGCTTGATGACAGCGGCCAAGGTGGCGTCACCTGGTGACCAAGGAACGCGTCACTCTTACGCCTATGTTTGACCGACAGCGAAAACCCACATCGAGCCTCTCGCAACAACCCTTTGCTGCCGTTTTATCGAGTTACGTTCAATGCAGAATTTCGGTTCGAAACTTTGCCAAAAAACAGTAACTTCTGGCGTTGCTGGGCCATAACGAACTAAGAGGCTCCCATAGATGCGCGTCCTCAACACCCTCGCACAGGCCGACCTGCGGACCACCGCCGCCAGCGCCATCGCGTCCGAGCAGGCTGGCTATGACGGCGTGCTGACCATGGAGAACAAGCACGACCCCTTCCTCGCGCACGCTATTGCCGCGGTCAACACCAGCCGGATCGAGCTCGGCACCTCGGTCGCGATTGCCTTCCCGCGCAGCCCAATGGTCGTGGCGAATGCGTGCTGGGACCTGCAGAACGCCTCGCGCGGGCGGTTTGTGCTAGGGATCGGGCCGCAAATCCGACCGCATAACGAACGCCGGTTCAGCGTGCCCTGGACCGCGCCAGCGCCGCGACTGCGCGAGTACGTGCAGGCTTTGCGAGCCATCTGGACCACGTGGCATTCCGGCGAGACGCTCGACTTCCGCGGCCAGCACTACACGTTCACGCTGATGCCGCCGTATTTCATGCCCCCTTCGACGGGCCAGAAGATGGTGCCCATCACGTTGGCGGGCGTCGGCCCGCACACGCTGCGTCTCGCGGGCGAGGTGGCGGACGGCATCCGCCTGCACGGGTTCTGCACCCGCCGTTACCTCACGGATGAGATCATGCCGCGCCTGGCAGAGGGCATGGCGCGAACCAGCCGGGAGCGTGCGAGTTTCGAAATCACCGGCGGCGGCTTTGTCGCAACCGGCAAGGACGCGGAATCCACGGCCAGAATGTTCGAGGTCGTCCGGGGGCGAGTTGCGTTCTATGGCTCCACGCCCGGCTACTGGGGCGTCTTCGAACTGCACGGCTTGGGCGACTTGGGGCGCGAGCTGAACGCGATGTCGAAAGCCGGCAAGTGGGCCGAGATGGCAACCCGTGTATCCGACGACGTGGTGCACCTGTTCGCCGCGGTCGGCACGCACCAGGAGATCGCGGGCCGCATCGCGGAACGGTTCGGCGGCCTGAGTGATGCGATCAATCTCCGCGCCGACTCGATCAGCGCCGGCGACGCGATCCCGCCTGACCTGATCCAAGATCTTAAGCGGATCGAGACGGTGTTCCAGGGCTACAAAACGGCGTGGTAGCGGGGTTCGGCACTCAGGCGGCCGCCTCGCGCGGCTTATGCAGCGCGGCCGTCAGTTGCGTGAGTGCGTCCGCCTTGTCGATACCCGAGGAAACAGCGAGTTCGGCCGCGAGCCGGCCGATCGCGAGCTCGAACAAGCTACGCTGGCTGACGCTTGTTCCGGCCCCGTTCGCCGAGGCCTGCAGGTCGCGAACCACCCCGGCCAACACCGCCACATCGCCCGAGTTGATGCGTGCGAGATACTCCTGCGAGCGCTTCGCCCAGGCCAACTTGCTCTGCCGCGGCGGCTGACCGAGCACCTTGATCGCTGCCTCCAGCACCTCGGGAGGCGCTACGCGGCGGAGCCCCGACACCTTCGCCTTTGTGGCGGGCAGCCGGAGGATCATGCTGTTCTCGGGAAACGAGACCTGAATGATTCGAAGCCGATGCCCGGCAATCTCCTCTTCGCCGATGCTGTCGATTCGGCCGACACCGTGGGCGAGATAAACGACCGCCTCACCGACCTCGAAAGGAACCTCGTCGGGCAGCTCGGCAGCCGCCGTTTCACGAAAGGCAGCGTTTCGCATCGTCGTGGTGATCACCGTCACTGGCACGTCTTTCCTCTGGATACATGAACGATATTCCAGATGGGCACTGCACGTCAGAGTTACACCCTGGGCGAGTGGACCGTTACGCAGCCGCACTCCGATGCCAACCCAGCCACTCGGTAACCGCGTCGCCCATGACCAGTTCCAAGTCGCGGCCCTTCAGCCAGGGCAGCTCCTCGGTGAACATCGTCACGCACTGACGGTAACTGCACGGCATGCGGGTAATGTCGGTACCCCAAAAGAACCGGTCCGGGCCGAACGCATCGAAGATCCGCCACAGTCCGTCATGTAGCTCGCGGAACGGGTAGGCGCCGGTAGCGTAGCCGGGTGCCCCCGTCGCCTTGATGGCGACATTCGGCAGCTTCGCGAGCGGCAGCAGCTCGGGCAAGGTCGCGAACGCCACCTCGCCCTGCGCTGACCGCACCAGCCCCAGGTGGTCCACGATCAGCTTCAGATGTGGATGGCGCTCGGCGATCTGGCGAAACAACGGCAGGAAGCGCCAGGCCATCGTCGCAAATGGCGTTCCGGTTCGTTCCGCGGCTGGCCAGAGCCAATCCAAGGTGCCGTCTTCGTGCCAGTGCTCCTGGCCCTCGCGGGTCAACGACCATCGCAAGCCGAGCATCCCGGGCTGCTGCTTCCAGGTCTCGACACGGCCGCGCTGGGCCGGGTCATCTAGCGGAAACCAGCCCAGGATACAGAACCTGTCGGGGTATGCTTCAACGGCTGCGATTGCCATCTCGTTGCAAAGCGGATCCCAACTCGGCGGGTGCAGCACGGCGCCGTGAACGCCGGCCTGATCCATCTCGGCAATCAGCTCCTCGGCCGTAAAGCGCGACGTTTGGCGGTGATGGCCGCTTGGCGTGCCGCTGCCCCAGATGTGCACCTGCGCGTCGATGATCTGCATCGATTCCTCCCACGATCCGTGGCTGTGCCGCTTGCAGCGATTCTCGAGACGTGATCCTGACCCCTTGCCGCCGCGCGGGCAACCGGGCCACAAGCGCAGTCACCTCTCGATCGGAGCGCGCGCTTGCTGGACCGTATCCTGCTGACCAACGATGACGGTATCGATGCGCCTGGCATGACAGTGCTCGAACAGATCGCAGGCGAACTGGCGCGGGAGGTTTGGGTCGTCGCCCCCGAACACGACCAGAGCGGGCAATCGCACGCAATCAGCCTGCATCATGCGGTTCGGATTACCGAACGGGGCGGCCGGCGCTTCGGCGTGACCGGCACACCCGGCGATTGCGCGGTGATCGGTCTCTGTCACTTATTGACCGATTGTCCCCCGCAACTGGTGCTCTCAGGGGTGAACCGCGGTCTTAACCTCGGCATGGAAACCGTGTTCTCCGGCACCGTCGGCGGTGCCATGACCGCCATGATGCTCGGAATACCCGCGATCGCACTCAGCCAGGCCTTCACCGACCGCGCCAATGTGCCTTGGGATACCGCTCGGACGCTCGGCGCGGAAACGGTGCGCAAGCTCCTGGCGATTGGCTGGGGCGACCAGGCGTGCCTGAACGTCAACTTCCCGCCCATTCCGGCCGACACGGCCGGCCCGATGATCCTGGCCCGTCAAGGAGAGGGCATGGTGTCCGGCATGCGCGTGGAGACCCGCACGGACCCGAGGGGTTTGCAGTATTACTGGCTGAACTTCCTCCGCGGCGACCGTCCTCAGGGCCCCGAGAGCGACATCAGCGCGCTACGCGCCGGCAACATCGTCGTGACTCCCCTGCGCTACGACCGGACGGATAGCGAAGCCTACAAGGCGATGGCCGCTCATTTGCCCCGCTACGGCGTGGATTAGGCGGTTAACGCCCGATCGCATGCCAGCGGACGAGCCGGAGCCTGCCGCTCTCCATCAGGCGCAAGCGTAGCAGCCACAACTCGGCCTCGCTCACGAACTGCGCGAGCTGGCGCAGCGAGTGGTTCCGGCCCTCGATTTCCTTCAAGGTTCTGCGCCAGCCGATCATCGCCTCGTGTGTATGGGTCGCGGTGATGTCTTCGGAAACCCGGACATCGAAGCCCAGGCGGCTGAGGATGCGAGTGATCGCGACCTCGGACGGCAGGCCGGTCGGCGGGCGATGCTCCAGCCGCGCCCATTTCGCAAAGACCGGATCCGCGGGATCGAGCGGCTCATCGGCGACAAGATCGGTCATAGCGAGATGCCCGCCGGATTTCAGCGCTTCGGCCAGCGCGGTCAGCAATGGTTCGGGACGCACGCCGCGCAACGGCTCGAACGCAAGACCGTGGTTGTAATAGCGTTTGCGAAACTCGGGTTCGGCCGGGTTCCACTGTTCGGTTTGGACCCGCCGGCCGAGCTTGGCCCTTATTGCCCGTTCGGTTGCCGCGACCACGAGTTCGGTGCTGGTCTCCATTGCGGTGACCCAGGAGCCGAACTTGACGGACAGGCTGCAGCCGGGACCACCGGCGCCGGCGCCCAGCAATAGGACACTGGTCTCGTTCGAGAGCTGCATCGGCTTGGCCATCCGCAGCGTCTCGAATTCACCTCCAGGAAAGATGTAGCCTGGACCCCACAGGGTCTGATTTGCCTCGATGCGCATTGCAGGCCATGCCGTCGCCGCCCGCTTGCTCGCCCGTTGCAGCGGGCTCGGCGCAGCGAACTCGGAACTCTCGATAACCGCCGGACCCTGGGCGGCGCGATTGGCGCGCGGGCGAGCCGCCAACAATCTCCGCAGGCCAGAGCCGAACATCACGCACCTCCAGTGGCGGCGAACCGGCGATGCAACGTGAACGGAGTGCAGGCGAATGCGTTCAGATGATCGAAGTCCGAGACCTCCGCTACTTGGCGGACCGCCCGCGATTCAGTGCGGCGATCTTCGGTTCGGCGGCGATCCACGGGTTGATGCAGCCGCCGCTCGCGCGCCGAAACACCTCCAGCCCGTCGAACGCAGCAATCTTGCGGTATTGAGTCCAGGCCCGCGCGAAGGCCGGGTCGGACGCGCTCAGGACGGCGATGTAGTTGAGCCCCTGGCGCGTATCGACGACCGCGAGGTCTGGGCAGCCGGCGATGAAGTCGTGCGCGACCCAACGGCTAACGGGCCACTCGGCCGAGGTATTGGCGTCGAAGCGGGCGCGCCATAGTTCGCCCTTCAGGGCCCACATCGAGTCGAAGCGCGAAGCCCAGCTCACCCCGGTACTGTTGACCACCGGAAAACCGAGCGCGAGCCACTCGGAGAATGCGACGTAGGTTCGGGCGTGCTCCTTTCGGATCAATCGCTCGAGCTTGGCGACGGCCGACCGTTCCGGCTGCACTGCTAGGGCGACGGCCGGCTCTAGCCGTTGGTACGCCCCGGCCATGAAGCATGCCATCGCAAGGGTGGCCGCCAACACCGGCACGTACTCCCGCGGCTTGCGCGCCTGAACCGCAGTCAGCGCCGAAACCGTCCAGCAGAGCAGCGCCAGAATCGTCCCGATCGTGGCAGGCAGCCGATGGTAGAACCAGTCCTTGCTGTCGATGAAGCACACCAGCGTGCTGACGACGGCGAAGATCAGCAAGGTCGTGAGCAGGTTGCGTCGCTGACCTCGCCCGACCAGGCAAGCCAGAAATATTGCGATCGCCTCGCCCAACAGCAGCGGGCCGCTTTCCAGCAGCAGCCGGCTGAACGAGACGTCGGTCGCGCCGTACAGCGCAAGCGCCATCGGCACGGCGCGGGTCATGTACGCGGGGCACAGCAGCAGAACGAGCCCGGCATAGCCGGCCAGTGCGGCGCCGGCGGCAACAGGTAAGGCGCGCCGCGGCGTGATGCCACGGGTGATCGCCACCAGCTCGAGGACGACAAACACGCCGGCATAACGCGGTTTCAACGCGCAGCCGAGGCCGGCCAACACGCCCGCGACGATGCTCGCCGTCAGCGCAGGACGCTCGTGGTCGAGCGTGCGCACGAACAGCACAAGGTAGGGCAGGAAGGCGGCGGTCAGCAGATGCTCGCGCTGGCCCAAATCGTCGCCCGGAACGATAAGCAGAACGATGCTGAGGACCGCGAACACCGGAATATGGTCGGCAAACAGGGCA
>JAVHMZ010093962.1:0-10289 GCA_034782995.1 Amazona versicolor | reverse complement strand
GAACGAAACTTCGCGCGTTGCTTCCTAGGTGATAAGTTTTGTCGACCGCTGCCGCAACGGGAGCAGCCGCCCGTCGCCAACGATTGTAACGCTTAGAAAGTAAACTTCGTTACGAGCCTGAGAAAACCTGGGCTTTCGAGTTCGGGTTTATGCAGCATTTCTTGACGACTCATTCCAGCCGATTTTGGCCCGCCGGTAACGGGTTTGAGTGGCTGCTGGCGAGTTGGCTTTGTTCGCCGGAGCCGATCGAACAACATCTTCAAACGGGGCGGGCGAGAGCGGTTCAGCCGAACGCGTGAGAGGAATGAGCATGCGGGGCCACACCTGGTTCAACGTGCAACCCATCATGCAAGACGGGTTCCCCCAAACGAAGGGCCGCGATCATGAACTTCGCCTCGTTTACAAGATACCTTAAGGCTGACGCGGCCAAACCGGCGGATTACGTTCGGTTCCTGCAATTGCTGCTGCAAGGCATATCGCTTCATGTGATCGAAGGCGAATTGGACGACGTGAACATGCTGCGGTGCGAGATCCACTCGGTGTCGGCTGCGATCACAGAGCGCTCAACCCGCGATGATCTCTTGGTCGGCATTACAACCGTGCTCCACTCGCTGCAATCGTACGTGCACCGAACCTCGCGCGTGGTGAAGGCGCACGTCGAAGAGTTCCGGACGGTTCTCCCGATGATGACTAGAACAATTGAGTTCCTGACCCATTCCCAAAACGCGGAGGTCGAGCAACTCAAGCGAATCGAAAAGAATCTGATTGCAGCTTCGGATTTGGAAGACGTTCGGGTGCTGCGGTTGCGGATGGCCGAGTGTCTGGAGCTGGTTCGCGAGGAAGGACGGCGCGTGGATGACGAGTGCCGCAAAAAGGCGGAAGCGCTAAGCGCCGAAATGCGTGGAGCAGCCCGACGGATGCAGGCGGCGGTGATCGCACGCGAGGAAAAGATCGGCGAGATGCCTGGGGAAAGGGCTACTGCATCCCTTTCCCGGTCAACCGTTCGGGACGACTCCGCATGGGATCTGGATTCGGTGACCGGTCTCGGCGGCCGGAAAACAGCGGAGTGCACCATCACAGCGGCGATTGATAGAGGAGCAGAGTGTGGCATCGCCGTTTGCCTCGTGGACCGGCTTGCATCGATCAACATCCGATACGGGCGCAAAATTGGGGATCAAGCGTTGCTCATTGCCGCGCAGCACTTGGCGCAGTTGACAACGGAACCTAACTCGGTGACGCGCTGGAGCGGCCCCGCGTTCGCGTTGACCGATCCCCTGCCGGCAGGATGGGCTGATTTCGAGCGCCGGGTCCGAGGAATTGGTGGAACGCGTTTCGAGCTCACCGCGACGGACAAGGGCAGGAGCTTCCGGCTTACGATCACACTGTCTTCGGCCCTGTTCCGAGTGGGGCGCGGTGATCCGGTTTCTGGGACTTTCCAGAGAATGGACGCGTTTGTAGCTTCGCACGCGGCCGAAGCGGTTTCCAGTTAGCCTATCTGGCTGGTTCCTAATAGCACAGTGCCAAAGTCGGTAGTGTCGCTAATAAGCTGAAGGTATGAGCGGGGGCAGAAGCACTGTTGGGATCAGGCCGCTATGCCGAGTGTACGATCAATGAAACGCTTCTGGCCAACTATGTTGGTCTAGCTACACAGCGGATTTGGCCTTTGAATGATCGAGTGCCAATCCGCGCTCCGCCATCATCTCTTCTAGATTGCGATAGCTGAGAGGATATCGGAGATATCAGCGCAAGCAGAGTACGATGATTTCATCTCCAAAATGCCGCCCACGAAATAGCGCGCATCGGTTCTCGCTCATTCGCTCTCACAGTACATGATCAACAGCCGTTCGGTTTGCGACACTGCTAACTGTACGGCGCCAAAACCAATTGGTGATGCTGTCACACTCTTGTCCGGAAGGTAGGAATAGTGAATCCACGCCGGGCCGACAAAAGGGGTGATCATAACCTTTTCGCCGTCGCACAGGCGGTAATGCAAATCGCTTGAGAGAATTAGCCGTTTATCGATATCTTTCGCCTCATCGTGCAATCCTTCAAAACCCAGGCTCCACGCCAAACGCTGCGTCAAGTTCTTTGAGAACTGACCTTTGCCCCGCGTCAGGTTGTCGTCATTAAACTCTTGCCGTTTTGATTGGTGGAAACACTATAAATTCGCTCGCCGCTAATTTAAAGCCGCCGAAAGATGTTGATCGATCCAGTTCTCCGTTCCAGTGGAATAGATGGCGATTTTTTGTGGAGTAAACGCCGGAAAGCGCAAGACGTGAATCCACCGACCATGGTCCGAGAAGACGAGGCCGATCCTTCGCCCGCTCCCAAACATTCTCGCGGCTCAGGGTAGCAACTACTTTTTTTTAGCGGCCGCAATCTCTGAAGGAGTCGCAGCAGCGATCTCCACCACCTTTTCGGGCGGAATGGAGAGGAGCTGCGTGTTGTCTCGAGTCGAGAGCATCCAACCGGAATCGGTCGAAGGTCGCAAGCTTCCTTCGTATTGAGCGCCGTCACTCATCCTGACCACCACTAGGTCCGCGAAAGAAAGGGACAGATTTTTGGACGCTGGCGCCTGAAACAGCCCAAGATTTTCCGAGTGAAAGGTAACGATGCCGCTGCGAACGCTGACCAATTTCCCGGTCAGGTGCTCACCGTTGCCGAACGTAATCTCGTCTGCCAAGGCGACCGTACCGGCCGCCCAGAGCAGACCGCGGAACAATCGAGTTAGCAGTCGCATGCCCATTAGGGGGCGGCCACCCAAGAAATTTGATCAAAATTTTAGCGCCGGGAGAAGCTCCAGACGTTCCGATCAAAGAGAGTATTTTCGTAAGCAACGTTTTTGCCGTCACGTGCGGGGACTACCCACCCATTGATGTCACCCATCGGGCGCGCTGTTCCACTGAGGTCGCAATGAAAGACTCGGCTGCCGATCGAAGTGATAATGCTGACAAACCACCCTTGGCCGTCCGCGCTCCAAGTTAGACCGGAAATATTTGCTAGTCCTTTAACCGCCACGACTCGTTCGTGCATCTGGTTCGAAACGGGAGCAAGTGGAATCACGCGAATGAGCGCTGTCCGCGAGTCGTGATTTGGCAGCGCAATCGACGTGCCGTCCGGCGACACGTCCCAGTCCGCAGTCAGGCTGTCTTGCCACGAGCTTCGTGCCAGTTCCTTGCCAATTCCGTGGACCGGATCGAGCTCAGAGTAAACGAAGAATTGGCGATCGAGAGTTCTCCTGATCACGCACCGGCCCGGCGCGAGTAAAGAGCACCGGAACTCGTCCAGCGCTCCACCGGCTGGCACCTGTTCCGATGGGCCGCCTTCAATGGGAATCCGCATCAGAGTGTAAGGTGGCGTTCTGGTGTTCTCCGAGCTTTGGGCATAAAGGACGTATCTGCCATCAGGCGAAAGTTGTGGAAGCACCTCCGATCGCTTAGGGGTTCCGACGATGAGATCCGGAACGCGATCATTGGTACGCTGCCGAAAGATATCCCAACTGCCGTTCCGGTTCGATTCGAAAATCACGCTTTGGCTGTCTGCGGTCCAGGCATGCGGGTAGCTTGATCTCTCGTCAAGTGTCAAGCAGCGAGGTCGAAGGAACTGCGGGACTGCCGGATCAAACTCAGCGACGAACACAGTGGCCTGACCGTGTTCGCGTTGTGCCGCGATGACCGATCCATCTGCGGTGGCGCTCACTCCCACGATCCGGCCTTTTCCGTCGTCCTCAGGTGCTTCGGCCTTTCGCGCGGATTCCGCGAATCTCCCGCTATTCGGATTCACTCGGACTTCCCAAAGCTGATTCGCATACGGCGAGCCGGCCGATTCGAAGCGTAGAAGGAGAAGACGGTTGCGTGGCAATACCGCTGCTGCCGCGACCCAGAAGTTCGGAAGGCGAGAGACAACGCGACCCGTATTCGCATCAACAGACTCGAGACTGCGCTCGTAGAAACGATCGAACATAATAATTCCGTTGTCGACATTTCCGGAGTAATGCCTTCGCTGGAATACAAGAAAACCCCCATCAGGTGACCACACCACCATGCGAAAGGAATCTTCCCGGGCGCCGCTTAAGATCCGGCGAGGCTCTTCGCCGGCCGAGCCCATAATCCAAATGGAACCGTAGTCTTCGCTGAGAAACGCGACGCGGGATCCGTCGGGCGATGGGATGCCGAAGCGGGCGCCAGACCGAAGCTCTTGTGCACGGCTGTTCATGATCGAGATCGACCACAATGCAGGACGATTTGTTTGTTCGGAGAACCCGCTGGCGACCATCCGCGTGCTGTCCGGTAGCCAGGCCAGATGATCAACGGCGAACGACCGTGGCGCGTCGAGAGGGGTTGTTTCTTCGGTCTTGACGTTGCGGAGAAAAATGCCGTCGGCATTTGCGTACGCGATAAATCTGCCGTCGGGCGAGATGGCGGCGGCGGTGGCGTGGTTCTCCGGCAAAAGGCTGGTCAGCTGTCTCCATTCAAGAAGAGGCTTGCGAGGGAGGCGGCGGGTCACGAAAAGAGCGGCAAGCAGCAACAAAACAGCGGACGCGGCAATGATCAGTAGTTTCGGATTGAGACTCCGGATCGGGTCTAACGGGCGCTGCGCCGGAAGCGTGTGCTCGATTTTCCGCAACGCGTCGACTAAAGCCGCGGCGCCGGGCCGATCCGCAGGTTTTTTGGCGAGCATCGAGAGAATCGCCGATGCGAGTTCTTGCGGAATCTCCCCGTTAACCTCGGACGGGTGCACTGGATCCTCCGTTGCAATGGCGTGAAGAGTTTCGAAGGGCGAATCGGCGGAAAACGGATGACGCCCCGTGCTCAATTCATACAGGACCAAGCCGAGCGCGAATACGTCGCTTTTATCGGTCACTGGTTCGTTCCGGTAGTGCTCTGGAGACATGTAGCGCCACGTTCCCGCAGGGATCGCCAGAGAGACCGAGTGATAACTTGCTGTTTCATTGCCGGGCGCGGGCCGGGCAAGTCCGAAGTCGAGCACCTTCACGCAGCCGTCGGAACGGAGCATGATGTTCTCCGGTTTGATATCGCGATGCACGATTCCGGCATCGTGCGCAGTCGCGAGAGCATCGGCTATCTGACGACCGATCTCGAGCAGTTGAGCGATAGGAGGAGGACTGCCATCAAGGACTCTGAGCGAGATTCCTTCGACGCGCTCCATCACGATTGCTAGCTGCCCCTCCCAGCGGACCACTTCGTGAATGGTCACAATGTTGGGGTGATTCAGCGCCGACGCGGTGCGCGCTTCGCGTGTGAATTTCTCTTCCGCTCCAGGTAAGCCGGACCACGCCGGATTGAGCAGCTTGATTGCTACGGTTCGTTCGAGATCGGGATCGTGAGCCGCGTAGACCTGACCCATGCCGCCGGTTCCCAGATACTCGGCGAGAATGAAGCGTGAGATACGGGAGCCGGTCCGGTACGGTGTGTCAGCCGGTTGTCCTAGACGGTCGGCTAACGCCAGAGCTTCGCGGATTGTCTCCGGGTCATCGCTTTGCGATTTGACAAAAACCAGACGCCCGGAACGCGGAAGGCCAGCGGCGGCGTGCGCAAGCCGGATTACCGTTCGCCATCGGTCATCAGTGGAAAAGCCCGGCACTCTTGCCCTCGTTCGCCTATACGTTTTGACCTTTGCGCCAGGTAATTCGCCGCGATTATACCAACGGCGGATGCGTTTCTTGAATGTTAAACTTTCAACCGTGCAGTTTACCGAGCAGCCGGTCTCAGCTCTGATGAGTGCGTTCCGCGCGGGTGACAGCGAAGCCGGCGCGAAGCTGACGGAATTGTTTTATCCCGAACTGAAGCGTCTCGCAGCGCGGCATCTCAGCCGCGAACATCGCGCACACAGCTGGCATCCAACCGTTCTGGTAAACGAGCTTTATCTGGAGCTTTCCAAGATTAAAGAGCTAGGCGGCACGGAACGAAAATATGACGATGATAAGGCTGCGTTCTTCGCGCTCGCCGGTCACCTGATGAAGCGGCTACTGATTCATCATTTCCGTCCACTGGAAAAAAGAGTTCTAAAGGTGCCCTTGTGGGAAGAGGTTCAGGCCAACCCGGACGCAGGTTTAATGGAAATTGAAGGTTTGCTACAGCGTGTGGAATCGATCGATCCCATATTGCGCACGGTTGTGGAGATGAAGGTATTTGAAGGAATGACAGCGAACGAAATTGCAAAGCGGATGAATTGCCCGGTTGTGACCGTCAATCGCAATTGGCAGTTCGCGCGCCGGTGGATGCAGGAAAAGATGTGACGTTGTCGCATGCCGGCCAGCTTTAGTGACGAGCAGTGGGCAGTCATTCTGCAGATTGCCCGGGCCGCACTGGATTTACCGAAAACTGATCGCTGCGGTTTTATTCAGGACAGCACCGAGGACCCGGCGATCGCGAGCGAAGCGATCAAGCTGGCCGAAGAATTGGAGCAGCCGGAGCAGGACGAGCCGAGGCGTACGAATACTGCGGTTGGCCGTTTTCTGCTGCTGGACTTTCTCGGTTCGGGCGGAGCGGGTGAAGTATATTCGGCACGCGATCCGGAATTACGCCGTTTGGTCGCGATAAAGATCCTGAAACCGGAAACATACCGGCTTCGCGACCCGGAGCAGCGTTTCCTTCGGGAGGCGAGGGCGGCCTCGGCCCTGAATCATCCGAACATTGTGACAGTCCATGAAATTGTGCGGACCGAGGAGAACCTGGCCATCGTTATGGAGCTGGTGGGGGGAGAGTCGTTACGCGCGAAGTGCGGGACGCCCATAGCGCCGAGAGAAGTTATTCGGATTGGCCAACAGATCGTCGCAGGATTAGCTGCAGCGCACGAAGCTGGAGTTGTTCACCGCGACATCAAACCCGAAAACGTGATGGTGATGCCTAGCGGACACGTGAAGGTGTTGGACTTCGGTCTTGCTCAATCTGCGGCCTTTGGAACTTTGACCAATGCGACGGCGCGTGAGGGATTGCGTGCGGGCACTCCTCGCTATATGTCACCGGAGCACATTCAAGGTCAGCCATTGACCCCGGCCAGTGACATATTCGCATCAGGTGTCGTGTTGTACGAGATGACGACGGGTCGCCATCCCTTTCAGAGGGATGCACCACTCGAACTGCTGCACGCGATCGCGCACGAGGAACCCTCGCCGCCCTCGCTTCTCAATCCGGTTGTCCCGCCGCGACTGGAGTCCCTCATTGCGGCAATGATGCGCAAATATCCCGAGGCGAGGCCCACCGCCACTAATGTGGTACGTGAACTGGAGCGGGTAGATGAGCCGGCGCAAGTAGCGGATTACATGCCGGGGAGGCGAGGCACTTGGTGGCGGAAATGGGCAATCGCTGGACTAGCTCTCGGGGCCGCGGCAGTCGTCACCATCGCGTGGAGAGTATCGCGCAGCCCCGCTAGCATCGGCGAATTGGAACAGGTTACCAGCCTCGTTCCCGACAACCACGCGACGGCCGCGGCGATATCCGGAAACGGGAGATTTCTTGCTTACGCCAATGTCGATGGGGTTTTCGTCAGAACGCTGGGGAGTGCGGAAGCCGCGAAACTGAACGGACCTTCGAACTTCGCGGTTGATCAACTGGCATGGCTTTCGGACGACGCTGGTCTGATTGCAAGCGGATTCCTGGGAAACACTAACCGGACTGCAATCTGGTCGCTTCCATTGGCGGGAGGCGCCGCACGTGAGTTGCGCAGAGGGGGAAGGCTAGCGAGTCCGTCCCCCGATGGTTCGCGAATCGCATTTCTGCAGGACGATTACTCCGCAATCTGGACCATGGCCGCGGACGGCGGCGAGCAACGAAAGCTAATTCAAAATCCGAACGACATCTTTGTGTTGGTGCTGTGGTCCAGCGAAGGGCGCCATCTTATCTTCCAGCGCAGAAAACACGCAGGTCCCCCCGAGTCTGCTTTTGTCCTCTCTGATAGTCACTATCGGCCGGTTCTCGAATCCGCATCGGCAGAAACAGGAGGGATGTCGGATCAGTTGCAGGACTTTGTGGTGACGACGGCAGCATCCGTCTCCACTGGCGAGCTTCTCTTTCTAGGTGGGACGAAGCCAGGATCGGCCGGCACTCACCGAATCTGGTCGACATCGATTGATCCTCGAAGCGGAAACTTCAGCAGACATTACAAAACGTGGGAAACAGGAATCAGCGAACTCGATCCAGCGTTGGACTTGAGTGCGACTCGGAATGATTCTGCGATAGCGCTAATTAGATCGCGTATTCGGGAGTCGATCTTTGTTGCGGATTTCGCGGAATCTCCTCCGCGCGTGGAGAATGCTCGCGAACTGACTATTGACAGCAAAGCGAGTTATCCACATGCGTGGACCGCGGATAGCAGATCAGTGATCTTCGAATCCGATCGCAGCGGTGGCTACGATCTATATCTCCAACGTCTGGGTGATCGTTTGCCTACACCGATCGTGAATAGTTCGAAGCGATGGGAAGTACTGCCTCAACTTGCGCCGGGCGGAGAACTTATCCTTTACGCGGCGGGACCGCCCGAAGGTGGGTCGTCTTCATACACTCTGATGCGTGTCCCGGTTCAAGGGGGAACTCCTGCCGAGGTTCCCGGCGGACGAGCACTTGAAGAATTCCGCTGCAGCGTGGGAGGCAAAGGACGCTGCGTAATAAAAAAAACGGTAGGGCGAACTAGCTTTGTTTACTTAAACGTCGATCCTGTGAGCGGTGTAGGACGCGAGCTGGCGCGCAGCTCATGGCTGCCTTACGTTCTGGCCGATTGGGATGTTTCGCCGGATGGGAAGCAGTTGGCGATTCCGAACCACGATCTGCGATCGGCGCTTATTCGCATCGTGTCGCTGGAAGAAGTCGCGGCTGGCGCTCGCGAGCGCGAGTTGAGTCTGCCGGACCTGACGAATCTTTCAAACGTTGTCTGGTCACCGGATGGAAATGGATGGTTTGTTTCAGTCGGCTCGTTGGGTTCCACGTATTTGGGCGGGCGATTATACTTTTGTGGACTCGATGGCCAGCTCACGCTACTTGGGCCGATAAACGGATGGGCTGTGCCCGCGCCAGATAAAAAGAAGATTGCTTATCTCGACAGGATTTATGACGCGAATGTTTGGATGGTCAGGCGGAGTAAATGAGGTAGTGCCTTTTGGATAAGCCCCAACCGCAACGGAGCGTTTTTTTGAGGTCACTACGAACGCTTTCGAAATGCGTTGCCGAAGTAAGGGGCAATCTTTTCATCGATCAATCAAGCCTTACTAAATCTCAGAACGCGTGCAGCCAACGTGATCGTCCATCCCTGGAGTACGAGCGAGGCGATCACCACTCCAAAAACTGCGCCGAACAGGAGATCTCCGTTTCGGACTCCGGTCAGCACCGGAATGATCGTTAAGTAGATCGGTACGGCGCCGCGAAGGCCCACCCAGGAGGCGAAGGCGGTCTCTCGGGCCGAAAAGCTGAATGGAAGCAGGCTGGCGAAGGTGGCGACCGGGCGAGCTAACACGAGGAGTACGGTTGTGATTGTGAGAATCGGCGAGATCAAAGGCACTAAACGATGCGGCGTTACAAGTAAACCAAGGAGTAGGAACAGAGTAATCTGGGCTAACCACGCGAAGCTCTCAGACGCGTAAACCAACTCGCGATGGGCTTTGAAGCGATTAAGAGCAATAATCGCGCCCATTAGATACACAGCCAGGAATCCGCTTGCTCCTAAGGTCTGAGCGCCGCCAAAAACGGCCAGCACGCTGGTGAGCGCTAGCACGGGATAGATTGAAAGATCAACAGGCAAACGACGCAGCAGCCAGAGCAAAGCATAGCCGCTCGCGATGCCGATGACGGCGCCTCCCGCCATCTCCTCCAGAAAGAGCGCAACGGCGTGCCACGGCGTGACGCCCATGGGAGTGGTCAGCAGGTGAACGAGAAGGACGGTCAGGAAGACCGACATGGGATCGTTGAGACCCGACTCGAGTTCGAGCGCCGCCACGACGCGTTTCGGCACGTTGACCCGAGCGGCACGCAGCAAGGTGTTCACGGCTGCCGCGTCCGTGGGCGCTAGAACGGCGCCGATCAGCGACGCCCGCGCCCATGAAAGCGAAAAGAAGAAACCAGCAGAGGCGGCTACGACCGCTGCCGTGAGCGCGACGCCGATAGTCGCCAACACGAGAGAAGGCCAGAGTGCGACGCGAATCATCTCGCGTTCAGTTTTAAGACCGCCTTCGAATAGGATGACAGCTAAAGCGATGCTGCCGATGGTTTGGGGCTGTGGGTTATCACGCCGACATCAGCGCACGCCGGGAGGAATACCCGAAGCTTACGACGTTCGAG
>JAVHMZ010093744.1:0-10296 GCA_034782995.1 Amazona versicolor | reverse complement strand
CGCAGCAACCGCAACTATCGCACCCAAGATGGCCGCGCGCTCCGGCGCAAGAAGAGGCGTTGGAAAGTGGAGCGTTATTTTGCCTGGCTACAACCGTTTCGTCGTGTGCTAACTCGCTGGGAGGTGAAGCCGGAAAACTACCTCGGCTTTGTTCATTTTGCTTCTCTGCTTATCTTGCTGCGCCAGCTTCTCTGATCTAACTGGGTATTTGTCGGATGCGCTTTAGTGTCCTGAGTTAGAAATGAGTTGAATAAACATCTGAGTAGAGGCATATTGGGGTATGGCCCTTGGACGCCCGATCAAACCGCTCAACGTTACAGTCCAGGAACGAGAAAAGCTGGCGATGCTAGCACGCCGTCCCAAGTCGGCACAAGCGATGGCGATGCGCGCACACATTGTGCTGAGCAGTGAGCAAGGGCTGAGCAACAGCGCAGTAGCCAGGAAGTGGCGAATCACCCCCGCCACGGTTTGCAAATGGCGGGAACGGTTTCGGGTGAATCGGCTGGAAGGCTTGCTGGACGAACCACGGCCAGGCGCTCCCCGTTCCATTAGCGACGCGCAAGTCGAGGAGGTGATTACCAAAACACTGGAATCGATGCCCGCTAATAGCACGCACTGGAGTACGCGTTTGATGGCTCATAAAACGGGTTTGTCACAGACAGCGATTGTACGCATCTGGCATGCTTTCGGCTTGCAACCGCATCGGGTGGAGAACTTCAAGTTCTCCAAAGACCCGCAATTTATTGAGAAAGTGCGCGACGTGGTCGGCTTGTACATGAATCCGCCGGATCGAGCCATCGTGCTGTGCGTAGATGAAAAAAGTCAGGTGCAAGCGCTGAACCGCACTCAGCCGATTCTGCCGCTAGCGCCAGGAGTAGCAGAGCGGCAATCGCATGACTATGAACGCCATGGTGTCACATCCCTGTTTGCTGCTCTGAATGTCGCTACCGGCGAGGCGATCAGCAACTGCCATCGGCGGCATCGCCACCAGGAGTTTCTGAAATTCTTGAACCAGATTGACACTGCTGTGCCAGCCGAGTTGGAAGTGCATCTGGTGATGGACAATTACGGCACGCACAAAGTAGAGAAGGTGCGGAACTGGTTTGCGCGTCATCCGCGCTACCACGTCCATTTCACGCCCACCAGTGCCAGTTGGTTGAACTTGGTCGAGCGCCTGTTCGGCGAAATCACCGAGCGATGCCTTCGCCGAGGCAGCCACACTGGCGTTGGTCAGTTGGAAAGGGCCATGCTTGACTACTTGGCACAACGCAACCGCGATCCCAAACCTTTCGTGTGGACGGCGGATGCTGACCTGATCCTGGGCAAAGTCGAGCGACTTTGTAAACGTATTTCTGATTCAGGACACTAGTTTGTTGTTAATTCGCTGTGGGCTTTTCCACGTGATTGATGATCAAAAAGCGAACCGGCCCCTTGTCGGATGAAAGCTTCAATCCAATCTGTTCCTGGAGAGCGACAAAGAGATCAGGTCCGGGGCTAAGGGGCAAAACTGGACTGGGATTGGCGGTGTTACCCAGATCCCCTCCACGACCAACAGGGACGGCTTGACCACGCATAGAGGAGTCAGGTGCAAACTCCAAATGAAAATTAAACTTGCCTGGAATGCCCGTTTGATTAAGGACAGTGCGGTCTACACGTGCCGAAAGCCTCTGCGCGAATTGTGTCATGGTCGCCCCTTGTACCTCGACTACCATTTCCCCTTTCCCGTTTTGACTCATCCTCATAAGCCCAAAGATATTTGGTGCAGGTTCATCTGGCTTCGGCGGTGGCGGTGGATGCGCTAGATCGAGGGTCATACATGTCCCCTCAATCAATGGCGACACTTTGAGACCGCCTTTCCCGACGGTCATCACATACACTGGCATCTGTCGCATCTCGTAACTACTCTTCAATCGAAAGCGATCTTCCAGAAACGCTTGAAGCATCGGACCAGCCAGCATTTCCGTGCGCACCGGCCCATCCGCTTTCGCTGACAGGCTGTAATGTTCCGACTGCATCCACGAAGGGCCACCTTCTGTATGAAGCGGTTGCGGATTGATGGTAGCGCCATCGGCAAAAGTACCGTAGGCAGTCTGGAGCAGGCTTGCCAGTGTGACACAAGGCATTTCCAATCTTCCTGGAGAAGGGCTCAAGCCCCCACTCCGAGGCACATTCTCACAGCCTTGACTAGGTTTGAGCGATGCCACTTCAAACTGTGATCGCGCTAATGCAGCAGGTTGTTCCTGGCTTCGCGCTGCGGGCAATAGAAGCATGACTGCAACGATTGACCAGACAGTTCGAACATTCATACTGGAAACACACTGAGCAATCACCTTCGCACCTTATTTGCAATCTCAGGAGAGATATTTTCCACCTCCGCAAGATTCTTGGGATAGTAATCCAGGCCACCTGATGCTTCCGCAAGTTGCCTGAGCGCGAGCCTAGCCGCCTTGATCTCACGCTGGTCATCCTCATTCATTAATCCAATGCAGTAGACGTGCACACCACTATTTTTGAGTCTATTTAGTAATTGCTCCTGGGTGGTTGTGCTGGAATTATCATTCCCCTCGGTAATGAGCATGAGAATTTTCCTCGCATGGTGAGCCGTCTGTTCCACATGATCAATAGAGGTCTGGATTGCATCCCGCATCGCGGTACCACCCCGCGAGTGGATGTTTGTGAGAGCATCTTCCATTTCTCTGATATCACTGGTGAAATCTTTGCCCTGCGGAAGATTATTAGATACCTCGTCATTGAATTCCACAATGCAGACCTCATCGCCGGGTTTGGGCGCTTTCACCAACGCGAGCGCAGCGGCCCTTGCTCCAGCTTGCTTGCTGCGCATGCTGCCACTACTATCAATCAGGATGCACATCGTGATGGGCGTGTCCTCACGTGGAGACGGGGTTGACCGCGGTGCAGACTGACGAGGTTGGTTTGGAACTGCTTGCGCGATCAATCGCATGGAGGGTTTCTGCTCCGGCAAAATGGGTTGACGAGCAGAAACTACAGAATGCATAAACAGGGTCGATCCCCGATTTGCTGAGGCAATCTTCACTGTCGTAGACAAACAAATCACCGGCAGACCGCACGCAAAAAGCACCACCCAAGCGAAGCGCCCAAACGGCTTCGGGATGGAAAGACTCGGATTCAGAATTCGTTTCGCTCTTCGGATCACATTTGACTCCTTATTATCGAAATCACTCGCCAACTCAGAACACCGCCACTGGCCGCAGCCATATGAGCGCTTCCAGGTATATCACTTTGCTGGTATGAGCACCTATTTGAATGCTCGCGCCGACAGGGCCGTGAATTGATTTGCGAGCAGTCCCATGCGAAAAATTTGATTATTGGCCTCCATCAAGCTTTCCGTAGAGCGAATCTGCTTGGCATAAGCAACTCCGCGATCTTCCACCTGTGTTGTAATGCGAACCACATCGGCTTCCGAGTGAGCCTGTTTCATCAGCACAACCGCTTGATTTTGAGCCGCGCCCCCCGCACGGGTCAATTTAATCAGCGATTGATAGCGGCTTTCTCCCCGAACCCATGCATCCTGCTCGGCGGCAGACAGGCCCGCAAACTTCTGAGACACATCCCGGGACGCCTCGGTAATCACATCCGTCTCTGCCTTGTTGCCCAGCGAAACCCCGGCGGTTTTCGCCACAATTGTTCGTGCCGCCAGCATATCCTGGACCGCTCCCTTGGTTACGACTTTTCCATTGGCGTGCACCACAATCGGATTGTATTTGAGCATCATCAGAATGGCGGCATCCTGCTGCGCCGGTGCGACGGACAGCATCTTCGGACCCATTACCTGCCATAAGTTTTCACGCAGGTGCGAGGAAGGCAGCATGTCGCTCGAACAGTTTTGGATTTGGCGGTAGACCTGATGAATGCCGTCGTAGCTCAGTTTTTTCGGGTCGTAACTAGCCGAAAGTGACTCTTGCAGGCGACGGTCGTCTTCCTGGGAAGTGGGATACAGGGCCATGAACTTTACCACGCGCAACGCCTGGGCAATGTCTTTGGCTTTTTGAGGATTATTGGCCTGCTGACCGTAGAGAGCGCCAGTACCAATCAGAAGGGGAACAACGAAACGGACTGCCACCATTCTTAATTGGTAGCAAATCATAGCCCAAGGACGAACAAATTTATTCCCGTGTTCGTATGATGTTATGTGTCGAGCCGATTATGATTGAAACTGTTATGTCCCATTCCGATCGAATTAATTCCCTCCTGGCTGAACGGGGGTATGAAGTCACAGAGCCGCAACCCCATTTGTGGAAGGTTCGCGAAAGCGACAGCGGCATTGTGGTAAATGCTGTTCTGGAAGGGGACATCTTGTTCTTTTCGATCCATTGCATGACGGTGCCGGAATCCAAGCTGACCGCAGACCTCCTTCGCCGGATGCTGGCGAGTGATAACGGAATTTCCACTTCGCATTTTCAGTTGTACAAAATCGCGGAAGATAAAGTTTCCATTACGTTGAATAATTTCTGCAAACTGCAAGACATGGGGCCGGAAGATGAAGACGACATTCTTTCCTGCTTGCACTTCCTGGTGGCGGATGTGGTGGACGCGCGCAACATTGTGGGCGACTTAGCAGCGTAAGGAAATTCGAGAGAAAATAAGAAAAGAGACAAACATGGGATTTCTGTCAGATATCTTTAACCGCGCTGGTCGCGTGGCGCGAGGCCAGGCAAATCAGGGAATGTCAACGGTGGAGTCGGCCACCTTTGAGGCCACGGTCCGGCAAACGGTTCTGGACATGCGGACGGAATTGAACAAGGCCGTGCAAGCCTCCGCCATGGCGATGAGCAATCACAATCGCCTGGAATCCGAGTACCAGAAGTATGTCCGCATGTCGCAGGAATGGAAAGACCGGGCGGGGCAGGCGCTGGATGCCGGAAATGAGGATTTGGCGAAAAAGGCGCTGGCGAAAAAGGCCGAGTCCGACCAGCAAGTGAACTCCATGCAGTCCGCCGTGGAGTCAGCCCGGCAGGCAAGCGAGACACTGAAGCAGCAAGTGACGCAGCTCAAGCAGAAAATTGATGAGGGCGAGCGCACGGCTACTACCTTGGTCGCGCGAAAGAACGCGGCGCAGGCGCAGCGGAAGGTGGCGGAGGCGCTGTCGGGCGTCGGAAATGCAGACAATGCGTTTGCGGCGCTGGGGACCTTTGAGGAATCCGTCCAGCGGGAAGAAGCGACCGCGAAAGCGTTCAACACCCTTGCGGCGGCTGGCAAGGATGACAACCTGGAATCGGAGTTTGCCAAGCTGGGCGGCAAGAGCGTGGACGCGGAACTAGAGGCGCTTAAGAATGAACGGCGTCTTGGGAAGCCCACTGTGCCGATTGGATTAAATCCGGGTTCTCCAGAAAAGTAGGCGGATCGCCTCTTTTGCGATGACTGCCCTACTGGTTGTTGTTCTTGGCGTTGCTCTTTTCTTTGTACTGAAACAAATGTTCCAAGCGAAACCTAAAACCATTGCGCCATCCGCTCCCGCCTTGCCGGATTTGTCGAATCTGAAGATCACCGATGCCAAAGTGGGCGACAATATCTCCGTTCGCGGCGCCGGAGCGGATTTCAGCGACCTGGATTTCACGGTAGCGACCCGAAATGAGTACGAAGCTGGCGAACGGCGCTGGTTTGATGTCAGCGGCACCTACCGGGAAAAGCGGGTAGCCCTGGATGTGATGCAGGACGATGACACCCAAGTGCGTGGTTTTCTGGACCCGCAAAAGCTGACTCTGGACGAACTCGGATTGAGTGAAGACGACCTTTCCTCCCTGGACGAGCGCCAAAACCCCTCGGACTTCTTTGAGTTTGACGGGCAGAAATGGATGTATCGCTGGAGCAAGGAAGTCGGTGTCTTCCGGGGGGGCCAGTCCACCGGCACGGGATTCTATAGCTGGATGTTTCAGCAGGAAAACGGAAAGCAATGGTTGCAGGTTCGCAAGCCTGCGGGCGAGCCATTTGCGGGAATTCTGGCAACTGAACTGAATCCCGCTGATATCACCGTGTATCGAGGTTCCTAATATGACTCAAAAAGGATGGGGAGTGATTGCCATTGTTCTGGTCATCCTCATCGTAGCGGTAATCATCGGAGGCACTCGCCATCTTCCCGCTGACATCCAAAGACGCATTCATAACGAACAAACAGCGTTTACCCTGGCGCAGAATCGCATCTCTTCCGAGCGTGGTGAGGTACTGGGCGATCTGAAGAAAGAGCCTGACCTCTTTCGCTCCCGCACGGTGGTTTGGCAACACCGCCTGGACCGGGCGTCGGCTTCTTTGAAGAATGCCGAACGGGACATGGCGGACCTGCAGGAAATCCAAAAGAAAAACAACCAGAAGCTGGCGAACCGGGCCGAGGAGCTGTTGCGAACGGAAAAAGACGCCCGCACCTCTGCTTTAACTGAATCGGCGTCCGTGGTAGCGGAAGCAAACCGTTGGCTGGAGATGAAGCGGGACCTGCCGAAGAAGATGGCGGAAGCACAGCGCGCGCACGACGCTGTCAAGGGGTATGACTTTTCCAATGTGGATTCGCTGGTGGCGAAAGCTGGCACGGATTGGCCAGGAAAGAAGTCTGACCTGAATAATCGCCTGGAATCATTGAAAGCCTCTCAGTCCCAATCAGACAAAGACTGGGACGTAGTGCGAGCGGCCAGCAAGTTATCAGCAGAGCAGAAAACGTCCGACATTGACTACGGGGCGCTGTACACGGCGGGGCAGGATTTGGATGCTTTGGAGAGCCGGATTGACACCGGCGCGAACCAAATTAAGCTTCTGAGCACGCAACTTTACGATTCCTGGGACAAAGTGCTCGTGGACTTGCAGGAGCGGAAAGAAAGCGGTTCCCGGCAGTACGAAGAAAAAATCCGGACCGTGAAAACGCATCTCACTGATGTCGCTGCCAAAACTTCTGAGACCAATTCCACGGAACAGTGGGTCACCGTGACGCCCTCCCAGTACAGGTCTGTGGAAAATGACCTGGGTATGACGATTGAGCACAAACCTACCGGAAAGTATGACTCGGAATCGGAACGAGTGGCGCAGCCACCCGGATTTTCGTACATGGCTCCTCCGGGGCAATCCAATCAATATGGATATTGGGGGTACCAGAACGGAGCAAGCGTTTGGACGTGGCTTCCGCAGTACCTGATTATGCGGGACCTCCTATGGAACCGCAGCTACCGCCCGATTGAAGTTTACGAGTACCAGAACTACCGCTATGCCCAGCAACACGGCCAGACGTACTATGGCGGAACGGTAAACAGTTCCACGGGGGAAATCAGTCACCACCAGTACAGAGCAAAAATACGGCTCGCACGGCACATTCACGCAGTCCCGTTATGCGAATAGCCGGTATGTGTCCAGCGGCACCTATTCCGGCTCAAAATACGCGACCAGCGGCGGAACGTATCGTGGCTCCGGGTACCAGAGCGGCGGCTCCACGAATTTGGGGGGTGGCTATCAAAGCAGTGGAGGAACCCGATTCGGAGCAAGTCCTCATGTCAATAATGGATCGAAGCCCAGCTACAGCCGCCCGCCTAGCCGCAGCGGGGGCGGCCAGCGATTTGGCAGCGGCGGGGGCAGAAGGAGGTAAGCATTGATGAGCACTCTGAGCAGGTTTTGTTTCCGTACTCTGTGTTGCCTTCCGGTGCTGGTCGTGATCCGAGCGGAGGCGGCTGAATCAAAGAGCGTTTGGGAAGGTGTTTACACGGAAGCGCAAGCCACGCGAGGCAAGAGCGCCTATGATGCTTCTTGCAGCGGATGCCACCGGGAGGACCTGACCGGCTACCAGGGGGCGCTGAATGGGGAACGTTTCTGGAATCACTGGCGGGAAGACAGTCTGAAGAGTTTCTTTAACGTCACCAAAATGACCATGCCGCGCGGAGCGCCCAGGAGCCTGCCGGACCAGGCATACGTGGATATCGTTGCCTATGTTCTGAAGGTAAACGGCCTGCCTGGGGGGAGCACGGAGCTGACCACTGATACTCTGCAAAAAACACAACTGGTAGGCAAGGAAGGGCCGCAGCCTGTTCCCGATTCTTCCCTGGTGGAAGTGGTCGGCTGCCTGAGCCAGCAGTCTGACAAAGCATGGATTCTAACCAACGCCAGCGAACCCGTCCGCACCAGGGAACCGGGTGACACCGCCAAAGGTGAATTGGCTGCTGTTGCGGAAAAGGCGCTTGGCGCTCACAAGTTCCGTTTTCTGGATGATCCCTCCATTTCCTTTGTCTCTCACGCGGGCCACAAGGTAGAAGCCAAAGGGTTTCTGATCCGAAAGCCAGGGGATGACCGGCTCAACGTCACGTCCCTGCAAACACTGGGTCCCGCGTGCGAAAAACGAGAATGAACGTTTCTTCATTTGCGGTAGCCGAAAGATAGTCGTCCTTATCCGAAAGATTAAAGAAACAGCGCCGTTTAATCGTTCAAAGTAAGAATAGATGGCGAGTCATGAATTCCTTTCGAGCTAAGCGCTCTTCTTTGATAGCAGTCATTGCATTCCTGCTCCCCTCGCTTTCTGGCGCACAGAGTCCTGCTCCCCCCGCAAATCCGCTCCCGGAAGTTGTCACTCTCAGCGAGGCCATTCGGGAGGCACTGGAAAAAAACCTGACGCTTCTGGCCGAACGGTACAGCATCTCGGTTTCGGAAGCACGGATCATTCAGGCCCGTCTCCGGCCCAATCCGGTTCTGAGCCTTGGCCTGGATTACCAGAACATCACCCGGCAGAATTGGACGCTGCAGGATGGGCAAGGACCCCCTGAGTGGAATGCCCGGGTCGATTACCTGATTGAGCGCGGCGGCAAGCGGCAAAGCCGCATCGACGTTGCGCAAAATGCGCGGGAAGTGGCGAAACTCCAGCTTCTGAACACAACCAGGGGGCTGATTCTGGATGTGCAAAACGCGTTTTTGGACGTGCAGGCTGCCAAGGAAGCAGTTACGCTGGCCCAGGCAAATCTCACATCATTGAACGAGATTGTTCGCATCAATACTGATCGCGTGCGCGCCGGAGACTTGGCAAGAATTGATGAGATGCGTTCTCGTGTCGCAGCCTTACAATCCGGCAATGCTGTTGCCGCCGCGCAACTGAAGTTGCGGACGGCAAAAACGCGGTTGCAGTTGTTGATTGGGCGGATCACGGTCATGGAAACCTTCGATGTCACCGGCGACATCCGGCGTGATAACAAGCCGCTGGTGATAGACGAACTCCAAACCGATGCCCTGCGATTGCGGCCTGATTTGCTGGCGCTTCGCAGCGACCAGGCCCGCTCCCAAGCGGAGATCCGCTCGCAATTGGCGCAAGGCAAGATTGATTTCACGGTGGGGGCCGAGTACCACAGGCAGTACGATATTGTACACGCCAATGCCGCAGGGTTCTTTTTCAGCGCGCCGCTCCCGTTCTTTAACCGGAATCAGGGGGAAATTGAGCGCGCGCGGCAAGAAAGCCAGCAGATTGAATCCCGCATCCGGGCAAGCCAGGCATCTATTGTGAATGAACTGGCAGGAGCCTACCAACAATACTCCAGTTCCGAAAAGTTGCTGGAAAATGTTGAAAAAAATATGCTGACGGAAGCGCAGGAGGTTCGCCGGATTATGGAGTACTCATATAAGCGCGGGGAAGCCACACTGCTTGAGTTTCTCGACGCACAACGCACATTCAACGAAACCATGCAGACCTATAACGATGCCAGGGCGGACTACGCAAGGAGCTTGTATCTGCTGGATTCTGTATCCGGTCGCGGGGTGAACCCATGAAACTTTCCCATTACGCGTCGGTTTTACTGATTGTTTTGCTCGCCGTGCTGTTTGGTTGCGGCGAAAAAGAAGCTAAGGAGCCGGTGAAGGCGGAAGCACCCAAAGGTCCGGTGATGCACGGAAACTCGGTGGAACTGCCAGCCGATTCTCCCATGCTGAGCCAGATCCGCACGGCCGTTGCCGTGACGCAGCAGGTTCCCACGGAGGAGGTAGACGCACCGGGCAAAATTGAGGCCGATCCGAACCGTTTATCGCATGTGGTGCTGCCTCTTTCCGGGCGTGTTTCCGCTGTTATGGTGCATCTGGGTGATTTTGTTTCTCGCGGACAGACACTTCTCACCATTGAGAGCCCGGATGCTGACTTGGCAATGTCTACCTACATGCAGTCAGAAGCGGCAATCAATACGGCGAAGTCCTTGGTGCTGAAAGCACAAACGGACTATGACCGCGAGAAAGATCTGTTTCAAAATAGTGCCGTTCCCCAAAAGGATGTCCTCTCTGCGGAAAGTGCGCTGGCACAGGCGAAAGCTTCGCTAGATA
>JAVHMZ010093743.1:0-27626 GCA_034782995.1 Amazona versicolor | reverse complement strand
AGACTTAATTGATCCACACATCGATCCATGAACTCGCTGCCTTGGCCGTCTTCCGCGTCTTAGGTAGCCCTCGCGGGTGTTGTAGTTGTTGAAAACAAGTTCAGGAGCCGATTCGCACAATGGAAGTCGTCAGTGTCGGACGGCTCTTGGGCGACAGAAGACTTCATGTTCCTTAGGCGGCTCTTGCCGGTCTCGTAGAGCGCTTCCGTTTCGGCGCAAGCGAAGCACCGGAGCTTTTGACAAAAGGAACAGGACTCGAATGGTCACCGGTCGAAGCCGCGGACGGCGTGATCGCGTTGATGCACTCCACAACCCAGCAGCCGGCGCGAACAGCGATTTTAAACAAGCGAGTTCTGAGCGACACGACTGCGTTGCCCTCTGACTTCCCCGCGTCGGCTTTGATTGAGCCGAAAGGAGTGATCTTTCCCGCCGCGGACGGCATGGAAATTCATGGTAAGTTATTCCTTCCGCGCGATAGCAACGCGAAGCACCCGGCCGTCATTTTCGTGCACGGTGGGTCCCGCCGTCAGATGCTCCTGGGCTGGCACTACATGTTCTACTACCACCAGGCTTACGCATTTAATCAGTATCTGGCGAGCCGCGGCTATGTCGTCCTGGCGATCAATTACCGGAGTGGCATTGGCTACGGCCTAAGATTCCGTGAAGCGCTCGATTATGGCGCGACGGGGGGAAGCGAATTCAATGACGTTGTGGGTGCGGGTCTGTATCTGCGTTCTCGCGACGACGTTCTCTCCAATAAGGTCGGCTTATGGGGTGGTTCCTATGGCGGCTATCTGACGGCGATGGGGCTCGCCCGTGCGTCTAACTTGTTCGCGGCGGGTGTGGATCTACACGGCGTGCATGAATGGAACGAGGAAATCCGGAATTTCGTGCCGGCTTACGATCCGCAGAAACACGCAGATGTTGCCAGAGTCGCCTTTGAGTCGTCCCCGATGGCTTCCGTGAACACGTGGCATTCGCCGGTTTTGCTGATTCATGGCGATGACGACCGAAACGTGAACTTCCGGCAAACCCTGATGCTTGTCGAGGCGCTGCGTAAGCAGAATGTGAGTTTCGAGGAGCTTGTCTTTCCGGATGAAGTGCATGATTTTCTGACGCATGAGCACTGGCTCACGGCCTACCACGCGTCTGAGACGTTTCTCGACAAATATCTTCGTGAAGAAGCGTCGACTAGCAGAATGACAAAATGAGTTGTGGCAACCCTCGATGAACAGCTTCTTTACTTGCGCAAGGGCTTATCGGAGCTGATCCGCGAGGAAGAATTACGCGAGCGGATCGCCAAGGGAAGCAAACCGCTCCGCGTAAAGGCCGGTTTCGACCCGACTGCGCCTGATCTTCATCTGGGTCACACCGTCCTGATCCGGAAGATGAAGCACTTCCAGGATCTCGGACATACTGTAATTTTCCTGATCGGAGATAGCACAGCGATGATCGGCGATCCTTCCGGCCGCAACTCGACCCGTCCGCCGATGACCAGGGATCTAATTGAAGCGAATACCGCCACTTACAAAGCGCAGGTCTTCAAAATACTCGATCCGGACAAGACTGAAATCCGCTATAACAGCGAGTGGTTCGGAAAGTTTGAATTCGATGATTACATCAGGCTTTTTTCGAAGTACACAGTGGCCCGGATTCTGGAGCGTGATGAGTTTTCGGTTCGCTACCGCGAAGGCGTGCCGATTGCGCTGCATGAATTGTTGTACCCACTCGTGCAGGCGTACGACTCGGTCGCCCTGGAGTGCGATGTCGAGTTAGGCGGGACGGATCAGAAGTTTAACCTGCTCGTCGGTCGTGAGATTCAAAAGGATTCGCATCAGCTCCCGCAGATCGTGGCCACGGTGCCGATTCTCGAGGGTTTGGACGGCGAAAAGAAAATGTCGAAGTCACTGGGCAATTACATTGGTGTGTCCGAGCCCCCTGACGTCATGTTCCGGAAAATCATGCAGATCAGCGACGAACTGATGTTTCGCTATTACGAGCTCCTGACGGACGTGAGCGTGGCCGAGATTGCGGATATGCGCGGCGCTATTGCCCGCGGCAATCTGCATCCTATGAACGCGAAGATGCGGCTGGGTCGAATCATCACCGGTGATTTTCATTCTGCCCAAGAAGCTGCCGAAGCGGAAGATGACTTCACGCGCGTAGTCCGGAATAAGGAGATTCCGGTGGATATTCCCACGGTCCCGCTCCCGGACGGAGTTCGCGTTCCGCATGGAATTCGTATCGACAAGCTGCTCGCACGCGTCGGCTTAGCGGAATCGGTCAGCGACGCAACTCGTAAATTGAAAGCCGGTGCCGTGAAAGTCAACGAACAACAGGTAAGTGATCTCGTGCTATCCGGTGACGCCCCGGAGCTTCTCATCCAGGTGGGGAAGCAGTGGCGGCGCGTAACTGGCGTCCTCTGAAAAAACCTTTGATCTTTCGCGAGCCCAAGCCACTTCGTTCAAGAAGTGCCGCGCCCGCGATCTAATTACATTCCAACGCTGGATGGTTGGCGCGCCATCGCCATTGGTGGAGTCGTCCTTTCCCACTCCTTCGCACCAACGTCGTGGGCGAAACATGGAGCGCTTGGCGTCCATCTATTCTTCGCAATTAGCGGGTTCCTCATCACCCTGCGGCTGAGGGATGAGAACTCCCGAATCGGCCGGATTTCGCTTCGCCATTTCTACATCAGACGCGCGTTTCGCATTCTGCCCGCCGCGCTGCTCTTCCTCGGTGTGATCGCCCTTCTTGATACGGCTGGCGTCATCGTGTCCCCAAGCAATGACGTTCTCAGTTGTCTTGTATTCTTGCGCAACTACTGGGGTTCGGATGCGCAGCACGGCTGGTATACCGCGCATTTCTGGTCGCTCGCGGTGGAGGAGCAATTTTACTTATTTTGGCCCGCACTGCTGGCCTTCGTGGGCTTTCGTCAAGCTCGATTTCTCGCTCCCGCACTATCCATCGCGGTCGCGGTCTGGCGAAGCCTCGACCTGCGATACGGGTGGGCCGCCTCGATGCTGCACATCGAACATTTACGCGGATTGTTATGGCGAGGCGATTATCGGATGGACGCGCTCCTCTGGGGCTGTGCGCTGGCACTCATTTGGAACCAATCGCGAGCCAAAACTATTTTGAGCCGCACGCCGACTCTCCTGTCGATCCCAGCAATCATTGCTGCTGTCGTCGCCCTGGACGTCGCACAGCCGAAATTTTACATGGCAGCGCAGGCGATCCTGTTCGCCGCACTCCTCGCGGTCACAGTCGGACGACCGGCTTCCATGGCAGGTCGGGCACTCGAGTGGGCGCCCCTGCGATTGGTTGGACGACTCTCCTACAGCATCTACTTGTGGCAGCAGCTATTCTTCTCCCACATTCACCAAGGCCCCGCCCAGCGCTTTCCAATAAACCTAGCTCTCACGATCGTATGTGCGGCCACCGTCTACTTTGGGGTCGAGAAACCGTGCATCTCGTGGGGACACCGCTTGACCTCCGCTGCCCGGTCGTTCAAGCCTCTAAAACGCACAATTTTGCACAATTCTGCACAAAATTGCATAGTCAGCAAAGCGCTACCGTAGCGTGCTTGCAAGCATTTGGATGAGCCGCGACCGCAAGGGAGCGGTTGTCCACAAAAACAGGTCTCACGGCGTCCAAAACGAGACGCTCCGAATCGTTTACCTTCTCTTTACGACTTGCAAACCAGCGGGAGCCGGTTTCTCCTTAGGATGAGAATCGAAGCCGCTAACGCGGATTCAATTCAATCAACAAGGAAAAACAAATGAAAAAAGTAGCATTCGCGGCTCTTGCCGCAACCACCCTCTCATTTGCGGCATTCGCGCAGTCTCCTCCATCCACCGTGACCTTTCAGCTCGTACCTAACCCGCAATTTCTGGCATGCCTCGCGCAGCCCGGCGGGCCGACGCCGACCGCGACGGTGACCGTTGTTCGCGGAGGATTGCACGACGTTTTGCAATGGACCGGGACCAACTTCCGGCCGAATTTGGACTTTGATCTGTTCACCGTCCAAAATAGCCAGCTCAAATCGGACGGAACTGCCGATCCCAATTTCAAAAATTTTGGGCTTGCCTGGTATCAGAGCGATATTGACTCTGACAGCAATGGTAAAAGCGATGCGCAGTTAAAAACCATTCTGCTTGATCAAATCTTCGGGTTTGACCCAGTCGTCAGCCTGGCGCCCACAAATACGTACCACGTGGGCTTATGGTTCAACAATCCGCAAGATGCCGCAGCTTGCGGTTTCGACGTGACCAAACCAACTCCGTTCAATGGCGAACACAAGGCCGGTCCGAATGCAATGATC
Organism: Amazona versicolor; assembly: GCA_034782995.1. NCBI lineage: Eukaryota > Metazoa > Chordata > Aves > Psittaciformes > Psittacidae > Amazona > Amazona versicolor. The sequence goes on along the minus strand of JAVHMZ010093743.1, from coordinate 23,305 downwards.
ACCCTGCCCGGCGCCACCACCGGCTTGGGACCGCTGTGCACTCAGATCGTCAGCAAGGGAGTTTGCAAGATTTAGCTGCTACCTTTCCGAAGTATGGACGCGCCGGTAGTCTCCAACGGGGCTAACGGCGCTCTACCGTCTACTTCGAAGGTTGCAGAAGCTTCCGCGTCTTGGTTGACCAAGCAGCGACCGCCTCAACGCGGGGAAGAATTTTCCGGACCGTTTCTCCGTTGATCAGAAGACTGCCGATGACTAGCGCCGGATGTGGAATCGAACTGCAACAGCGCGCGCACATGGGGATCTCTCCGGCCCTGTTCTCCGCGTGAAGCGTCCGCAGCTCTTGCATCGACTTAGAATTCCAGATCTGAACGAGCGGCGCTTCTCCAACCCGCCCAATCGGCTTACCATCTAACATGTAACTCTGACAACACGGGTAAATGTCACCATTCTGCTTTACATACACGGGCCCTCGCCAAAGGTAATGACATGGGTAAGCAAAGTGGCGCGGGTCGTGACCGATCTTGAATAAGTTGGTTTCGTCCTCTTTCACCCGCACCGTGTTGACGCCCGGAACGTTCGTCCAAAACTGAGTGAAACCCGTCACTTCATCTCGATTACGAGGAAGGCGAACCATTTGCACGGTCACGTGCACTTTCCTTTTTTGTTCGTGCTTCAAGCGGGCAAAGCGGACGAAATTCTCCCGAACCCTTTCGAATCGCGCGCCTTTCCGGTAAAATTCGAAGCTTTCCTTCGTCGCCCCATCGAAACTAAGCGTGATATGTTTAAGCGGGCTTTCCAGCACTTTTAACGACAAACTCTCGTCTAGCAACGTTCCGTTTGTGGAAAGTAGAGTGGAGATATTATGGCGGGAGCAGTATTCCACCCGGTCGAATATCTTCGGATCGAGAAAGGGCTCACCCAGACCGATGAGCATCATCTGTTCGGCAGACTGAGCTGCCTCCTGCACCAATGCATCGAAAACGGAGTCGGCCATATCGGCCTTGGGCTGGGGATGTGTTTCGCGCGGGCACATCGGACAATACAGATTGCACTTTGCAGTGGTCTCGACGATGTACTCGACAGGAAGTCCCGCAACCTTTGATCTACGGCGCAAATAGCCGCTCAGCAGTGCGAACCGATTGCGAAACCGCCGTGGCAAAAGCGGAGGCAAAATGAAGTGTATCCGATAGGGGAGTTCCCAATGAAATCGCAATGCATAATGATCGTCCTTTTTCTGATTAGCTTCGCGTCGGTTGCCTTGGCGCAGTACCGTCAGCCGAAGGGGAAGCCGAATCCGACTGCCGCTACGGGAGCTTACAAAGAACCCGCTGCTACAATGCACGGGCTCTTAAAGCGCATCAGCGGCAAGGAAATGCTAATCACCGCTGATGGCGACCACACGGTGTCGATTCGCCTCACGCACAAAACGAAATTCTTGCGCAATGGGCAGCCGGTAAAAGCGTCTGAGATCGCGCCGGGTTCGGTGCTCTCAGTGGACGTGGGCAAAGATCCGGACCTGAACCCGCAAGCGATTAATGTCATGGTCGACGGTCCGCCGGTTGATCAGGATACCGGAAAAGGTCAGGAAAAAGCTGTGCCCACTCCGAACTGATAAAGATTCTATGCGCTTACTGATTCTGATTTGTATTGCGACCGGCGCTCTTGCGCAGAATTTTGACGTCGTGCTTCACGGCGGACGCGTGGTGGATCCCGAATCCGGACTCGATGCGGTGCGAGACGTCGGCGTGCGATCCGGGAAAATTGCCGCTATTAGCGAGGGTTCTCTTTCCGGGCGTGAACAGATCGATGCGGCTGGGCTAGTGGTGGCCCCTGGTTTCATCGATCTTCACTCGCATGGACAGACGGACGAAAACTATCGGCTCAAAGCGCAAGACGGCGTGACCACGGCACTCGAAATGGAGGTGGGCGTTTATCCCGTAGCCGCGTGGTATCGCGCGCGCGAAGGCAAGGCGTTGATCAATTTCGGGGCGACCTCCGGCCATATTCCGGCGCGGATGGCGGTTTTACATGATACTGGCGAGTTCTTACCTCGCGATCATGCCGTGACCGACGTGGCAAGCGGACCCGAGCGGGATACGATTCGCCGGCTGGTAGAAGAAGGACTCGATGACGGTGCGCTCGGGATCGGACTGGGGATCGCATACATGCCCGCGGCCTCCCGCGAGGAGATCCTCGATCTCTTTCGATTGGCCGCCGAGAGAAAAACGGGATGCTTTGTCCACATGCGCAATGCAGGTCCAGTAGAGCCCGGCGTTGTGGATGCGCTTCAGGAGATGCTGGCCGACGCCGCGATTACCGGCGCGTTCGTTCACGTTGTTCACCTCACCAGCATGGCGTTCCGTCAGACTCCGCTTTGCTTGCGCATGATAGAAGACGCGCGGACGAAAAAGATCGATGTCACGACCGAGGCCTACCCCTATACAGCCGGGATGACCAGGCTTGAGACCGCCATCTTTGACAACGGTTGGCAACAAAGGTTGGGCATCGATTATCACGACTTGCAGTGGGTTTCGACCGGCGAACGCCTGACGGCGGAAACTTTCGAACGTTACCGGGCGAAGGGTGGCATGGTAATTCTTCACAGCATTCCTGAGGAAATGGTGCGGCTCGCGATGGCAGACCGCGACGTCATGGTCGCGAGCGACGGACATATCGAGAACGGTAAGGGCCACCCGCGGGGCGCAGGCACCTATGCCCGTGTGCTGGGCCGCTATGTTCGCGAACAGCACGTGCTGACGTTGATGGATGCAGTGCGCAAGATGAGTCTCTTACCAGCGCAGCGCCTGGAGTCCGTAAGCCCGGCCATGCGCAATAAAGGACGCGTACGCGTCGGTGCTGACGCCGACCTCACCGTGTTTGACGCCGGCTCCGTCATTGACCGGGCGACTTACGAACAACCGGCGCTTCCTTCGAACGGAATCCGCTATTTGATGGTGAACGGAGTTCTGGTGGTACGCGGGGGAGAACTTGTTCCCGGCGCTCTTCCAGGCCGCGGTGTAAAAGGCTCTCGCGTTAGAGCTTCGTTATGATGATCCGGAGGTCGAAAGCGATGCGAAGAGATCTTTTAAAGGCAATTGGGTTGGGAGCAGCTTTCGGCCCGGCGCTTTTTTCTACAACCGGTGAGCGTTTGATTGATCGGATCGTAGACGCGAAGGATGCGCGGCTAACGCGTGAACCGTTCGGAGACCTTCGTGTGTTCTTCGAGGGCGCAACGCAGCAACTCAAATCGGTTACGGCGGGAAGTCTGCGCCTGAACGCCGGCATGCAGCCCCATCCGCCGCACCAGCATCCGGAAGAAGAGTTTATTGTTGTGACCGAAGGTGGAGGCGAGATGCTGGTCGGCGGAAAAACGATCGCCGTGCAGGCGGGCTCTATGATGTACTGCGCAGGCAACAACCTGCACGGAATCAAGAATACCGGCGACGTACCGATGCTCTTCTACTACTACAAGTGGCTCGCTTAAACGGCTTCGGCTTTCGCAAATAACGAGAGAAAACGAATACGCGGATGGAGGGGCTACCAGCGCCGTCCCGCTGAGAAAGAGCCAGAGCGCAACGGGCAATCTGCCACGCGCCGCCGGGCCTCGTCGAGCAGCAATCCCATTTGCGTTCGAGTGGACGCCAGAATCGTACCGCCGGTGACTGGCAAATCTGGTGTTCGCCCCAGCGAAAAAACCACGATCAAAAGGCAAAAGGCACCGACGAGCGGATCGCATAAAGAGTCAACTGCGAACCAAAACCAGCGCCAGATAGCCATTGCGACGCAAACGAAGCAGTTTCAAGACCACGGCTGCTTTTGTTATTCCGCGCGTATTTGCAGGAGGTTGGCTCGTGTCCTGCTGAGAGGAGGCGTTCGGTTGCTGGAACAGTGTGTCGCGTTTTGCGACTAGAATGCGCAGGTCGCGAGATGCGTGTTCTTGGAGGCGCGGGTCGGAATTGAACCGACGGATAAAGGTTTTGCAGACCTTGGCCTTACCACTTGGCTACCGCGCCGCTTGGGTGAGCCTTCTGCATCATAGCGCACATATTTCGCCAGCCGAAGCCGCGGCTGCGATAAGATAGCGACCTCTATGACGCAAGGCGTGAAAGCGATACCACATCTTGTACGTCTGACACGCGCCCAGTGGATGCTGATTTCCCTTCTCGCCCTATCGGTTTGCATCAACTATATCGATCGCGGCAGCTTATCGGTTGGGCAGGGATACATTACGCGCGAACTCGCAATCCAGCCCGAGCAACTCGGACTGCTGTTTTCTTCATTCTTCTGGAGCTACGCTTCGCTACAGGTTTTGTCGGGTTGGCTGGTCGACCGCTTTCCGGTCAGGATTGTGTACGGCCTGGGTTATCTCGTTTGGTCTCTGGCGATGTTGGCAACCGGACTTGTTTCTACAATAGGGTCGTTACTTACCTTGCGTCTTTGCTTGGGTGCGGGGGAGTCCGTGGCGTATCCTGCTTACTCGCGAATCATCTCCGCTACGCTCGAGGAAGATCAGCGCGGCCGCGCGAATGCGCTGATCGATGCAGGTTCCAAACTCGGTCCCGCCTTTGGAGTTTTGCTAGGCAGCCTTTTCATGGACCGATTCGGTTGGCGCTTTTTCTTTGTCGCCGTGGGCGCGGCGAGCTTAATCTGGCTTCTCCCCTGGTTTCGATCCGCTCCTGATATTCGGCGGCGGCATGAGAGAACGGCGGACGCCACACCGGCTCTGATCGATATTCTGCAGCAACGATCGGCTTGGGGGACATTCCTTGGTTTGGTGTGCGGCAATTATGCTTGGTATTTCCTCGTTTTCTGGCTTCCCCCTTATTTTGAGAATGAGCGCCACTTGACTCCATATGAGCGGGCGTTCTTGGGATCCGCGCCTTTCTGGGGAGTGGCAGTCATTTCGTTGGTGGGGGGGTGGGTTGCGGATCGATGGATTGCCGCGGGTGGCTCTCCCAACCGGGTGCGCAAAACCTTCGTATGCGGCGGACTCTCCCTTGCCACCCTGATGCTTCCCGCGATGTTAATTCAGGATAAGTTAGTCTCATTAATCCTACTGACGTTTGCGTGCGCGAGTTTGGGCTTGTATTCTTCCAACAACTGGGCAATTACGCAGACGCTCGCAGGCCCGCGCGCTAGTGGTAAATGGACTGGATTGCAGAACGGAATTGGGAACGTGTCTGGAATGCTCGGACCTTGGCTGACAGGCTGGATCGTTCAGAAAACCGGGCACTATTCGTTTGCATTCGTCACTGCATGCCTTTTCCTTGTGATTGGTGCATTCAGTTTTGGGATCGTCGTGAAGCGGGTTGAGCCGGTGAACTGGCCTGCGATCGATTGACGCTCATCCCAGGAAACCAATTGTACGAAGAACGCGGTTCGCGCCACAGCAGGGCGGATGCTTCCGGCTGGTTTTCAAAGTTCTCTTGTTCGGCGTTCCAATGCAGCTTGAGTCCCGTTTTCAGAGCGATATTGCCTAGGTGTCCGATGGAAGTTGCTCGATGCCCCGTTTCGATGTCGGCCGCAGGGCGCTTGCGTGCACGTACATTCTCAACAAAGGAACGGGCGTGAGCGGCGGTGGCATCGTGGGCTGACACGGTCTTCCGCTGCATCCGGAAACCCGTAATTGTGGAATTCCCTGTTTGCTGCTCGTCGATAGGTTCAGGGTAAATCTCATAACTAATTCGGTCAGCGAACAACGCGCCGTTTGTTCCGTAGAATGCCATTCCGTGAGGACGGTCATCCGTACCTCGCGCATGGTAATGACTCAATCCAGGCGTACGGCCTCCCACCCCATGACTGTTCAGAGTGGAGCATTCATAACTCATGATGAAGCTCGGGTATTCGTAAGTAACTTGCAGGGTGTCCGGCATTTCACCCAAGTCGCGCATGGCATAGCGCCGGCCGGATGCCGAGATTGTGCGAGGCTGATCTTCACCCATGATCTGATGGACCGTGTCGAAGCGATGAGTCCCAAAGTCAGTAATGAGACCGCCAGCGTAATCCCAGAACCACCTGTAAGTCGCAAGGAAGCGCAATGGATTAAACGGGCGCGCTGGGGCGGGACCTTGGTAAAAATCCCAGTCCAGGCCGGCCGGCACAGGCGCGTCCGCCGGGCGTCCGAAGCCCTTTGGATAGAGTGACGTGTAATTCCACACGCGCACTAAATGAACTTCACCTAGCTCGCCGCTCTGGACAACACGGGCGCATTCAGCAATGTGAGGCGCAGACCGGTGTTGTGTTCCTACCTGAACAATGCGGTCGTGTTCGCGCGCCGCGCGAGCGATTGCCCGGCCTTCGCGGATGTTATGCGCCACCGGTTTTTCGACGTATACATCTTTTCCCGCTTGGCACGCCGTAATCGCGCTTAAGGCGTGCCAATGATCAGGAGTTGCGACGAGGACGGCATCGATATCACGGCGCTCGAGTAACTTCCGAAAATCGCCATAAATTGCGCCCTCCGGGTTGAGAAGCTGTTTTCCTTTTTCGGCGTTCGGGAGATAACAATCGGCGAACGCCACAAAGTCGGCGTTTCCTCCCTCACGCATGAATTTGCCGACGTAACAACCTCGCGAGCCGCAGCCGATGAGCCCGATCCGGACCCGCTCGTTCGCCCCACGAATCCTGCTCGCGGAGAGCGCTGAAATCAGAGAACCTTTCAACAGGTCGCGCCGGTTCATTGGTACATAATATGGGATTCGCATGCCTGTCCGTGCTCGCCGGCATATACGAAAGATGCGCGGTGGGGCGCAGGCGCATCTGATCGAATGCGAGGACGGCGGGTTTTATGTCGTCAAGTTCACTTCTAACCCGCAGCACCGGCGTATTTTGCCGAACGAGTGGGTCGCTTCAGTCATGCTGAAGCATTTACAAATATCGGCTCCTGAGGCAGCCATCATCGATATCACCGGTCCATTTCTTTCTGAGTATCCTGAAACGTCCATGCAGATTGGCACCCGGCAGGTGTTGCCCGACCCAGGGTGGCATTTCGGTTCACGTTATCCGGGCGACCCATCCCGGAATGCCACTTATGACTTCGTACCGGACCAGTTACTTTCGCAAGTTCATAATTTGAGTGAGTTCCTGGGCGCTCTTGTCTTCGATAAGTGGGCTGGCAATTCGGACACGCGTCAAGCCATATTCTTCCGGGCGCAGATTAAAGAGTGGCTCCCGGGCGCCGAGGCCAACCCTCGCAAGATGGGTTTTATTGCTCTGATGATCGACCACGGTTACATCCTGAACGGACCGCATTGGGAGTTGATCAACTCTCCTGTTCAGGGGCTTTACAGTCGCAAACTTGTCTATAACGGCGTGCGATCGCTCGATAGTTTTCAGCCATGGTTGGATCGTGTCGTACACTTCCCGGAACACGTTTTGGACGAAGCCCTCCGGCAGGTGCCCCCGGAGTGGCTAGGGGGAGATGAAGAAAAATTGGAAGGTCTGCTGGAGCAACTGTTACGCCGCCGCAAGCGCGTTCCGGATTTGCTCGCGGACGCTAGGCTCGCGCGAACGAATCCATTCGCGAACTGGCCAGCGTAGCGCTACTGGACATAATCTCGCTTGCAACATCGCGCGCCGTGACGGGTGCGAGAAGAATACCGTTGCGGTAATGGCCATATGCTAGCCAGACGGGCAGACCCCGCACTCTCCCGATCACGGGATTCCCCGTCGCTGTACCTGGGCGGAGGCCGTTCCAAGCGAAATACCCCCGGCCGCGCAGCGCTGGCACGATTTGGCCCCCGCGTTCAGCAATATCAGCCGCGATACCGCCGTCGAGGGTTCGATCGAATCCGGCGCTTTCCGTCGATGAACCGGCAATAACGACCCACGGATCCCTTCGCAATAAATAGGTGTGCTGGTAGCGGATAATCGCGTCACATAATCCGCTTCTTTCTTCCCAGGCGACTAAGTGACCCCGGACAGGATAAGTTTGCGGTTTGTATCGCTGCTGATCAGTGTCTGCAATGAGAACTTGATCGCTCCAAGCGCCGGCCGCGATCACAGAACAATCCCATGGAAAGTGTTCGTCGATTCGGTAAAGAGGCTCGTGTTCCCGGATTCGAACGTTCGCTCGTTCACATGCGATCAAAAGTGCTTGCACAAGATCGCGCGGGTTAACCACCCATTCATCAGGGTAATATTGCGCAGCGAGAGCGGACGGGGAAATTCCAGGGATACGGCTAGCGGGAAACTGCTCGGAGTAGATTCCAGCGTCACCTCGCGCCCAAGCACGCTCCTCGAGTGCCTCAGCTTCCGGATCACTGAAACCGATTTCAAATGCGCCGCATTTCCGAAAGTCGATCCGCATGCCGGATTGCTCGGTGAGCTCTTCGACAAACTCCGGGTACAAGCCTAAGCTATCGAGGGCAAGCTGCGACCAATAGGATCTACGTTCAAATTCTCCGCCGGGGGAGAGCATCCCGGCGGCAGCCCAGCTTGCACCGTTGCCGGCCACCCCTGCCTCAAAGACACTGACAGCGGCTCCCCTTTGAGCAAGGCGCCACGCGATGGAGAGTCCGATAACTCCTCCACCAACTACGGCGACATTTGGGCCCGAGCGCATGCGTTCTCAGTGTAACGTGCCCAAAGAACGTGACCGGGGATGTTACTACGAGCCGTCGCTCTTACGGAAGTAAGCCAAATACACCGACACCCGTTTGACTCGGCGCATATACTTTCCCATTCGCAATCATCGGAGTAACGAACTTATTTCCGTTCCCAAATTGATCTCGGGTCTGGTTTGAGTGACTGCTATATAGCTGAGTAGCCAGGTTGTTGGCATCAAACGCAAGCAGAATAGCAGGCTGAGTGTTCTCCAGCGCCCAGAGAATCGCATTGCTACCGCTTGAAGTAGAGGAAACGCTAGGTGTCGAACCAGGGTAGTTAAAAACGACCCCGGTTTTGGTTCCGGCCACAAAAGATCCATTCGTCCACTTAAACGCTCGAATTGAATCGTTGATGCCACCCCAAAACATCGTTCCCGGGTAATATGCTGGTGCAGACCATGCCCCGTTGGGGAGAGCACCAGTTAGTTGTTGATAAACGGTGTTTCTGTCGGAGTGGAATCTGCCCATATTGGACCTATCTACGACATAGATATTGGTATCTTTACCAGCCCCGACAGCAAGCCGCTTCAGAGTTCCGGTACTGTCGTAGAGGTCCGGGAACAGCATTGCGCCTCCCGAACCAAGATCGGTATCAGCCTGTGATTCGGAAACAGTGTTGAACATGGTGAAGTAATCCTGGACAGTGAGAATATTATTCTCATTATTCAGTCTCATAAACGCGTTTCCGTAGTCGCCGCTCGAAGGGAAACCGGAAGCATTCAATTGCGTGTCGAAGGTTCCGTTTGCTGCGAGAAAAAAGGGATGACCCGTCTGATCCAGGGCAGGTCCTGCGCCACCTTGCCAAATAGCTGCACCCTCCCCGTTGGGAGCAATGTTCAATACGCTGTTCTGGTGAAGACTCCGTTCGTCATAATTCATGATCCAGCCTGTGTATGGTCGAGCATCGCAGTGCGAGGACCACGTCAGGATGACGGCAGTGTTCGTGGTAAGTAGCGCTGGCCGTTCCTTGTACCTTGCCGGATCGAAAACGACGTTTCCGCTCCGGCTGTTATCTCCGCTTCCAGGGAAGGTAGCTACGATGTCTACCGGCCCGCCAAATTGTTCCCCGCCAGTCGTGATGTCGAGCGCGTGCAGGCGCTGGTGATAGTTGCCGCTGGAGTCCTTACTCATCGCCACGACATACATAGTGCCGTGAGGACCCCATCGCAAATCGATCGCGGGTGTAGCCGTAACGCCGATCTCCGGACTGACTTGACCGCAGCCCCGATCATCAGAACTCGTTTCACCGCTTTTCAGCATCGAAACTTTCCAAAGCGGGGAACCCGCAGCGTCGGCATCATATGCGTAGACACTATCGTGCTCGGTGGCTATAAAAACCACGTTGTGTGTCTTTCCTTGGACACTCAGCCGAGGAACATACAACGGTTGAGCGTCCACTTTTCCGTCAGCGGCAAGCTGAAAGAGTTTGGCGAATTTTGACGAACTTACATTGGCTGGAGTGAGTGTTGTCTCATTCTGGTACCAGCCAGTCCGGAAGTTGTCAGCGTGATAAGTCAGAACGGGTGTTTGTGCGGACAGGCCCGCAGCAAATAACGAGGAACAAATGGTTGCAGAGAGCTTTGGCTTCATATAAAATCTCGGCGGTTGGCGCCTCTAATATAGCAATACAATGCGGCCTCTCAAAGTCTTCTAAGCTTCAATCAGTGAGATTAAGTTCAAAAGATCGGCAGAAATTGTCTCGATCTCAACTTAAGAAACAAACGGTACAAAACCTGAACAGGCAGGCGAGTCGTTTTGGTCAAGTGCGGGTTACCGACAGTTCTGGATTGCCGATCAACTGAACTATCGATTAAACGGACTGGGGGCAGTACTTACACCACGTGTACTAATGGGCGTCGTTCTGGTTCCGGAATCGCTTGCCGGATGACTTCGTGGGTGAGCGGCGCAGTGTAACCGTCACCTAAGAAAATATACTGCAGCAACAACAGAAAAGGGTTGCCCTCCGGCCAAGTGAAGTACACGTGTGCGTGCTTGCCGGTTTCTCGCATGATCCCGATTAAAACCGCTGCATAAGCGTTCGGGATGGCTGGCGCACAAACACGTAAAACCGAATAGTCTTGTTCGTGACGGCCGACTACGCACAGCTCGAAGTCAAAATCAGACGTGTCCCCGCGCTCAGCTTCCAGGAAAATCATTGTTTCCTTGTTGGGAATGTGGTGCGCGTTGCGAATGCACTGGTCGAGGTCCGGAAAGTTTGGTACGCGCGAGGCTGTCAGACGCCTGGTGATCAATCGGATTTCGCCGCCAGCGTGTTCATTCAGGATCCGCTTAGCCTCTGGATCGAAATCCACTCTCTTGATGCGCAGCTCCGTCGACCGGAACGCTCTCAAAAGAAACGAGCTACCAACGATTCCAGCGATGAAAATGGAAGAGATCTTCAAGCCTTCCGGACGCTCGTACATATTCACCGCGGTGGTGTAAACGAAAATCGTCGCAATCGCTCCAAACAGCCAGACCTGAGGTGTCCGGCGCGCGGCGAGCGCGACCGCAATCGCCGCGGACGACATGAGGACGAGAACACCGGTGGCATAAGCGCCGCCTTGCGCATCTACGTTGGCGTGAAAAATATAGGTTACGGCCAGAGCGACAACGAGAAAAGTCAGCACGAGCGGGCGTGAAGCCCGGGCAAAATCCGGCGCCATTCCGTAGCGGGGGAGATAGCGCGGCACAAGATTGAGCAGACCTGCCATTGCCGAAGCGCCAGCAAAGCCCAAAATCAGAATGGTGCTGAAATCGTAAAGAGATCCGAAATGGTCGCCCAAATACCGATGAGCGAGCCAGGCGACTGCCCGGCCGTTGGCGTGACCGCCGTTCGCGAATTCGCTCGCCGGAATCAGCAAGGTGGTTGTAATGCTCGTCGCGATGAGAAAGGCGCTCATGATGAAAGCTGCCAACATGAGTAGTTTTCGCGTATTCCGAATGCGCTCCTGTTCGTCTTTTGCGTCGATCAAAGGCATCACGGCCACACCTGTTTCGAACCCGGACATTCCCAGCGCAAGCCGCGGGAACAGCAGTAGGGCAACCCCGAGCATCGCCCAGACGCTGCCATGTTGCTGGAACAAACGTGCCTGCCATTGCCCAAACACAACAGGATGGCGAACCAGTTCTGCTACGGCCACCGCACAAACCACAGTGTTCAAGGTGAGGTAAGTCGCGACGAGCACCACGGCGATGGTGATCGCTTCTTTAAACCCTTTCAGAAAAATTGCGGCGAGCAATAAGATGATTGTGACCGTGACCCCCATTTGGTTGGCTAAGGCATGCGGAAAAAATGGATTCTCGATCAAGTGGGCTGCGCCATCGGCAGCAGAGAGGGTAATGGTGATGACGAAATCCGTCGTGGCGAACCCCAACAACACCAGGACGAAGACCTTTCCCTGCCAGCGCGGAAACAGCTTTTCAAGCATGGCAATGCTGCCTTGGCCGTTCGGGCTCGCTTGAGCCACGCGGCCATAGGCAGGCAATGCCGCAAACAAAGTGACGAGCACCAAGATCAATGTCGCGATGGGGGACAAAGCACCGGCTGCGAGAAACGAAATGCCGGGAGCGTATCCAAGCGAGGAGAAATAATCCACGCCGGTGAGACACATCACTTGCCACCAAGGACGAGTCTTCGATTCCTCCTGCTCCGACGTATGCGCCGCATCAGGAACGCGGATATCAGCAAGCAACCAGTCCCCAAGGGCAGCCATGTTAGTAGATCCTCGATTCAGTAGTCAGCGCGGGCTGCCGGATTTCCATGCAGCCTTTTCCTGTTGGAAGCACTTTGCCCGCATTGAGCCGGCAGTCCGGATCGAACAGGCGTTTCAAATCCCGCATGGTGTCGAGCGTGTCGGTGCCGAACTGCTGTTCCATCAGATCATTTTTCTCCATACCGATCCCGTGCTCGCCGGTGATGGAACCGCCAGCGCTGATGCAGTAGTTCAGAATCAGCCTGCCGGCCTCTTTGACTTTCTCGAGCTCACCAGGGTGATGCGGGTCGAACAGAATAATCGGGTGCATGTTGCCATCGCCCGCGTGGAAGATGTTCGTGATCCGCAATCCACTATCGCGGCTGACGGTTTCAATGAAGAGCAAGGTATCGGCAATGCGCGAACGAGGAACTACCCCGTCCTGCACATAATATGACGGGCTCACTCTGCCGATTGCGCCAAACGCGTTTTTGCGGCCTTTCCAAAGCACGTCCCGCTCCTCCGGGGAACGAGCAACGCGGAATTCCCGGGTGCCTGAATTTCGACAGACTTCCTGGATCTGCATTGCCTGTTCCTCGACAACTTCACGAGGGCCTTCCAGTTCGATCAGCAGCACGGCCGCGGCGTCAATTGGATAACCGGCGTGAGTCGCTTCTTCCACCATGCGAAGCATGGGGCCATCGAGCATCTCAACAGCCACGGGAGTAATCTGGCGGGCGGTAATCTCCGCCACCGTGCGCGCGCAGTCGGGAATCGAATCATAGACGGCGACGATGGTCTTTACCGCTTCTGGAATCCGCATCAATCGAACCGTGATTCTCGTTACGAGCGCCATTGTTCCCTCAGACCCGGTGAGCAGTCCGGTCAGATCCAAGCCCGGCAGGTCCGGTTGCGTTCCGCCGTGCTCCATCACCGTCCCGTCTGGAAGAACATACTCGAGTCCGAGGACGTGATTGGTGGTAACGCCATACGCAAGTGTATGCGGTCCGCCTGCGTTTTCCGCGACGTTGCCTCCCAAAGTGCAAGCTTTTTGACTCGACGGATCCGGCGCGTAGAAATATCCGAGCGCTTGAGCGGCCTGGTTCAATTCCAGGTTGACGACGCCTGGCTGAACGACCGCCCGCTCATTTAAGGGGTCGAGTTCGAGGATGCGGTTCATGCGCGAAAAGCCAATCACGACTCCGCCCGCGCACGGCACAGACCCGCCGCTCAACCCGGTTCCCGCACCTCTTCCGACAATCGGAATGCGGTTCTCCGCCGTGATGCGAGCAATTGCTACGACATCTTCGGTTGTCCGCGGGAACAGGACCATCTCCGGGCGAGCTTTGTCGACGCCGCCGTCAAACTCGTAAAGCTTCAGGTCATGAGGCTGATCGAGGTAACCGCGCGGACCGAGCACCTCGATGAGCTTCGCCTTGGCCGAGCGTGGAAGCAAAGCCGATTGCGCACCTGTTGAGCGCTCGTTAAAGGAGCGACTCCACATAGCTCATCACTCGGTCGTCACTCCATTTCTCTTCGCCGACAATCTTCTTCACGATCCTGCCCGTGCGATCAATGATATATGTTTCCGGGTAACGAAAAGTGCCGTAAGCCGCGTTCACTTTGTTGTCGCCTTCGCGAGCGGTTTGAAATGTGACCGCATTGCGAGATAGAAACTCGCGGTAGGCGTTGGCGTCGTTGTCGACGCTCAGAGCTACGACAACCAGACCGCGGTCACGAAACCGTTTCTGCAAAACGTCGAGAGCGGGTATTTCATTCACGCAGGGAGCGCACCAGGTTGCCCAGAAATTCAAAATTAGTACCCGGCCGCCGAAGTGATCCGCGCTGACGATAGCGCCAGTATCTGTGCGAATCGAGAAGGACGGCGCAGCTTCGCCTTCCTTCGCGACGTGATCATTCAGCGACTGGGCCAGCATGGCTACGAGAGCAACCAGAAGCAGCCCGATGCCGCCGAGCAGGAGCCGGTCCGTGGTAAGGGCTTGCATGGTTAAGTCTTTTTCCAGTGTAGCTTTTCACTCGCGCCGTTCATCACAATAGTCTGTATGCTGATTACTCGCAAAGCTGAGTTCTCTGCTTCTCACTTTTGCCGCAACCCGGCTCTATCTGACGAGGAGAACCGCGCTCTGTACGGCCTCGCGGCGAACCCCAATGGGCACGGACACAATTACGTTGTCGAGGTTACACTCGAGGGCGACCCGGATCCGGTTACTGGGATGATTCGAGATTTGAAGGAAGTCAAAGACATTCTGAATCAGGAGGTGATTGAGCCTTTTGATCACCGCTTTCTCAACCACGAAGTTCCGCCATTCGACCGTGTGATCCCGACTCCGGAAAATATCGCTGTTGAGATCTGGCGCCGTTTGAACCCGAAGTTGAGTGGAGCGTCGGCAGGCAAATTGCACTCGGTGCGCTTGCACGAAACAATCGATTTGAGCGTGGAATATCGCGGAGAATGAACGTGGTCACGGTGGCCCGACGGTATAAGTTCAGCGCATCTCATCGATTGCACGTTCCCCGGCTCAGCGAGCGAGAGAACGACGAGCTGTTCGGCAAGTGCAATAATCCGTTTGGTCACGGTCACAACTACGAGGTCGAGATTCTTGTGGACGGCGAAATCGATCCACGCACGGGACGCGCAGTCGACCTCCACGCGCTCGATGAGCTTGTGAATGAGCAGATTATCCGGCGTTATGACCATCGAAATTTAAATGCGGAGTTACCAGAATTCGAGAGGCAAGTGCCAACCACGGAGAACCTGGGAAAGGAACTCCTGGCGCGGTTGACGGCTGCCTGGCCGTCCACGTTCGGGGTGTCCGGTCCAGCGCTTCGCCGAATTCGCATCTTCGAGACCCAACGGAACATCTTTGAAGTCGTGCCTGGAGCCTACAAATCCGGTTAGCGGTTATGAGCAGAAATAAGACGTTAGTGAAAATGCCTGCGCGCGATTCCGATCTCAACATCGCGCCGCACGTGGAAGAGATTCTGAAGGCGCTGGGCGAAGATCCGCGTCGCGAGGGCCTTCTGAAAACGCCGGAACGCGTCGATAAAGCGCTCAAGTTTCTAACCAGCGGGTATCAGACGGATATCGCCAAGCTCGTGAACAACGCCGTTTACACAGTGGACTACGACGAGATGGTGATGGTTAAAGACATCGAATTCTTTAGCATGTGTGAGCACCACATGCTGCCGTTTTTCGGCAAAGTCCACGTTGGTTATATTGCGAAGCAAAAAGTCATCGGACTAAGTAAGATTCCGCGCATAGTGGATGCATTCGCGCGGCGCCTGCAGATTCAGGAAAGGCTCACGCAGGAAGTAGCGCATTGTCTACAAGAGCATCTCGACCCGAACGGTGTTGGCGTGGTCTGCGAAGCGCAGCACTTCTGCATGATGATGCGCGGAGTCGAGAAACAACACTCTGGTACAGTAACCAGCACAATGTTGGGAGTGTTCCGCGAGCAAAAACAAACCAGAGACGAATTTCTTTCATTGATCAAACGATAGGTTGTATGAGCGAGACTCTTTGGTTATTTCGAGCTTCGTTCATGCCAACGCAGAACCCGCAGCGCCCGAAGCGTATTCCATCGGCTCGGCTCGCCGACTGACTCACCTAGCTGGAAAGCGAGCGCCTCATCGTATGACCGATCGAGTAGCCATCGGCCATCGGGCTGCTGCTTGGCCTCGATGATCTGAATGGCCTCCCGGATGCGCTCGTCGGACGTGAGACCCGTGTTCCGGAAGTAGTCGAGCGCGCGGAGCACGTCGTAGTGGTACCGGGGCGGAAATGCGTACTCGAGAAACTCCGAATTCACAATCTCACCGGTTGAGAGCCGCCGGTAAAGAGCACGTTTTAGCAAGTACTCTTCACCGCGCCGCCTGGCGGCAGCGACTTCCGGCGCAGCCCCGACAGCACGCTCGTACTCAAGCAGCCCCTCCAACACACAAATCGTCGTGTGGAAAGACGAACGCGTACTCTTCGGTGCCTCGCAGTTCCACCCGCCGTCTTCCAATTGCTCGGCAACGAGACGGCTTGCTAGGCTTTCCATTGGGCGGCCGAAGTACGACCCCACGGCAAGCGCGCCTCCATTGATACATGGCTCCTCTTCGCCCTGGTAAAACGTGTTCCCACCAGTTTCCGGCGGACGTAACTCCCAGCAGCCGCCATTGTCGTTCCATCGCAGCCCCGCTTCGAGCCGCGCTGCTGCAGCCTTAACGGCGTGCGCAGTAGGATCGACGCCGGTTGCGCGCAACATCTGCATGGTGAAAAGAGTCGTCAGCCAGGCAGGAGCATTGTCCCGACGCCACGAGCCATCCGGCTGCTGACTGGCGAGGATCTCAGCGCCGAGACCTTCGTCCGGGACGCGCTTGCGCTCGGCATCGATAACTGACGGACTGAGATCCGTGAGGTCGCGCAATGCCTGCCAGCGGATGGCCGGGTCCGAATCGAGCAGCCAATCGAGAGTATCCAAGACGTCATATTACCGCTCCCCCGCAACGGTGGATGCCGCTATTGCTCATAGTGTACCGGCTTGAGTTTGGCCTGAGGAAGTTTGACATTGAGCATCTTGGCTACTGACGGCGCGATCTGCCGCATATCGATCACGCCCAAATTGCGTCCCTTCGCTACCTGGAAGCCAAGCACCATGAAGCTGGCACGCAACTCGGGATGATCGGGCAGGTAGCCGTGCGTTCCCGTTGACGGGGCTTCTCGAACGGCGTCGCCTCGCAACCCGCCAGACGCTGACCATCCCGGCTTGAAATCGATCAGGAAAGCAGCGTCAGGGTATCCGCCACGCCGCGCGACCTCATCACCCGTGAGAATCTCGTTGATTCCATACCGTGGGTCGGCAGCGATGTTGTCAAGAAACTGCTTCACCTTGGCCCGTATTGCCGAGTCCGAAGGGTCGTGGAGCATGATGGCTGCTGATCCGCCCGATTCCCATGCTTCCGCTTGCCAGGACTCGATGGGCGAAGTTCCTTTCGCCACATCACCTGAGCGAAGCGTGACAAACCTAGCTTTCACTAGCAGAACATTCAAAGCCACACGGTGGTCGACACGAACAAACCCATGATCCGAGACGATCACGATCTTGGCGTCCGGGCTCTTCTTGAACTCGGCGTCCATGATTTGGCCAACCTGCTGATCCAGTTTTCGAATGGCCTCGTTGGCTTGCGGGCTGAACGGAGAGTGTTCGTGCTCCTGATGGTCGAGCATCGCCAGGTGAATCAAAACGAAGTTCGGATTGAACGTGTTGATGATTCCCACCGACCAGGCCGTTCTCTTGTCATCTTCGGACGCATGGTCCGGAAGACTGGCGGCAATCTTCTCTTTCAGATCAACAGGCTTCACTACGTCACCGGCCGGAATGTCTTTCTGTTCCAATTGCGCGTACTCAGCGATCAGATAGTCTATGGGTGCGCCTACCGTTACCGGCCAACTGATGGCCGCCGTGGTAAGTCCGGCATGCGCGGCCGCTTGATAGAGCGTTTCGCTTTTGAGGTAGCGGAACTGCCAATACCACTGTCCAGGATGCTGCAGAAGGGGGTCAAACGTGAGATTGGAATAGACGCCATGCTCCGCTGGCCAGACGCCGGTCACCATGGTGCTGTGGCTAGGATACGTAACGGTGGGAATGACTCCGACTACACCTTCGGCATACGTTCCACCCGTAAGGAACCGCTCCAGCACCGGTAAATCCAGATTGTGCTCTTTGGCGTGCGTGACATACTCCGGCTTCATGCCATCGAGCGAGATCATCACAACGTGCGGCTTTTGCGCCGCAAGACTCGTTGCGCAAGAAAGCACGGCGGCAAGGGCAATCGGGCCTGGTCGCATTCGAATCATGATCTAAAGTGACATGCGCACTCAGATCGAGTAAAGACACTTCTGTATTGAGACTTAGTTAGAGCCGAAGGTGAGATTGGTGGCCAGGGACGGAATCGAACCGCCGACACGCGGATTTTCAGTCCGCTGCTCTACCAACTGAGCTACCTGGCCTTTTCGGGCGAGAGTTTCTAGCTTATCAAATCGCGCTCACGACGATCTCTGATCATCCAAGTACTTAGGTTGGCTCGTAAAGTGGATTCAGGGTCTTTCGTAAATTCTTCTTTACAAGTGCGGGAAGAGTTTTACAGATCATCCATGCTTCGCGATGCTACGGTACGAATATGAGGAGATTGGAGTTACGAAGATGCAAGAGCTAGAACGAGAAGTGGAGTTGGAGGCTGTCGAAACGATTCGCAAGTCAGGTTTATTAGCGCGTGCGCCGGGATTACGGCAAATTCTTGAATATGTATGTTCGCAGTACTTTAGTGGTCAGGCAAATACGATTAAAGAATACACAATTGCAGTTGAAGCGCTCGGGCGACCGGCACATTTCGATCAACGTAAAGACGCGATTGTACGAGTTGAAGCTCACCGCTTACGTAAAAGGCTCGCACAATTTTACGCGTCAGCCGGAGCGGCATGCCCGGTTCAGATTTATATCCCCACTGGCCAATACCGTCCGTACTTCGTCGCGCGGCAGTCGGCTTCCGCTATTCTTTAACGGTTTTCTTGTGGGTGGCGCGATCATATGCAAGACCGCTGCCGCCCCCAACTGCTGCACCGATAGCCGCGCCTTTCCCGCCTCCAGCAAGTCCACCGACAACGGCACCTCCGGCAGCACTTCCTGCTACGATCGCGGCGGACTTTTTGCCAGAACGCTTCTTAACCACCCTTCGATGATGTGTCGAAGACGCGGTCGACGTTTGGACTTCATCCGCGCCAGGCTTAGCGAAAACAGCTACGGACATTAGAGATAGCGGCAACAGGACACGCAGATGTTTCATTTGAAACCTCGAGCTCAGCCTTAGCACGGAACTGGCCACTTCGCCCCGCTGTCGGCTCCGCTTCGGAACTGTTACAAAAACCCCACAACGCCTTTGCAAAGCGCCAATGCGGTTAAAGTTTCCTCTTTGAATAACTTACAGCCGATTTGTACAAGCGGCTCCGCGACAAATTCGCCACATTTGTGCCATACTATGGTCAGAAACGGCAAATCCCTGCGATGTCCCAGCTTAACGAGGCAATCGCTCGTTACCATAAAATCTTAGAGTCGGAACCGTATCGTGACCTTTCCTGGGTGAAGACGCTCCAGGATCAAATGGAGGCCGCGCAGCTCTCCTCCGGTGGCCGGTTGCTATGCCCCTTTTTGCGTCCGAATTTCGTTACCCAGCGTCAGTATGATGCGTTGGTCCGGGCTGGTGAGGCCCTATTGTCGGCGAACTTCCGTATGCAGCAGAAGGTTCTTGCCACGCCTCCATTGTTAGCAAAGCTCGAATTACTTCCGGCAGAAAAAATGCTCGCGGCTATCGACCCGGGATACAACATTGCGGAAGTCTCGTCCAAACTCGATCTGCAGTTGAGCGACGGCCTTTTGCACGTGACGCAATATCATGGCGACGCTTCGTCGGGCGCAGCTTACGCCGAGAACTTGGCAAATATTTTCTACGATTGTCCCCCGGTCAAGGAATTTCGCCGCAAATATAAGCTCACTCGGGTCGGCGGCAAAAAGCCATTTGTGGCTGCTCTGACTGAGGCATACCGGCAGTTTCAAACCGCGAACCGGCCGCCAGCCGCCCACAATGGAAATGGGCGCAATAACGGTAACGGATTGCGCGCATTGCCGACCGTGGCTTTTGTCGAATTTCGCGTTCCGAACCGAGCCAGCGAATTTGAGCTCTACAAAGAGTATTTCCGTAGTGAAGGATTCCGCGCGGAGATTGTCGCTCCCGAAGCTCTCGAGTATCGGAACGGCAGATTACGGGCTGGTCAATTTGAAATTGATCTGGTTTACCGGCACTTTAGCGTGCAGGAGTTCCTGGTGCGCTTCGATTTGACGCACCCGCTCGTACAGGCTTACCGAGACCGCAAAGTCTGCGTCGTGAACAGCTTTCGATCAGAGATGGCGCATAAGCGCGCCATGCTGGCATTGCTGACGGACGACGCCCTCACTGCGGATTTCCCCGCGGCCGAACGGAAGGCGATACGAGATCACGTGCCCTGGACACGGATGGTCGCTCCTGGAAAAACGACGCACGGGGAGGAGCGGATTGACCTGCTTGCCTTTATCCGCGAGCATCGCGAAACGCTTTCGCTGAAGCCCAACGACGTGGCAAGCGGTCAGCCAATAATGAACGGCAGCGACATGGAGACTGTGTCCTGGGAAGCCGCCATCCGGCAAGCGCAGCGGTCGCCCTACGTCGTTCAGCAGCATGTCACTCCCGCCCGCTCACTCTTCCCCATGCTGAGCTACGGTCATCTCGAGTTCCGGGAGATGAATGTCGACGTCCATCCACAGGCTTTTCTCGGCAAAGTCGAGGGCTGTTCCAGCTCGTTGAGCGCGTCGGGACGGAACATGTTTTCCACGTCCTCCGGCATTGCTCCGACGTTCATTCTGGGCCAGAAGACGCCAGCCTGAGGGATCGGCGTTGATCGGTGGTGATCAGCAGCCGATACCGGTTTAGCGATCCCCCGGTGATACACACGGAATCGATGTGTTCACCGGACGCTGATGGCTTAGGCGCTGCGCGGGACGGTATCTGTTCCCCCGTCCTCCGCATCGGTTCCGAAGTCGAGGGCCGGTTCTCCCATGAACGGCAGCGGCTGCGGCAGCGCGCCTATGCCGGCTGGCGCAACGCCATACTCTTCGAACTTCCGCACCGTAGATAAGAGCCGGGTCTCCATACTGACACGGCCCTTGTTGTACGCCGTCAGCGCCGTGTGCAGAGCTTTCCCCACGGATTCGTAATGCTCGGTGAAAACTTTGACGCGCTCGTATAGCTGCGCCCCGAGCTTTTGAATCTCACGCGCGTTTTCCGCCACTTGTTCCTGCTTCCAACCGTATGCGACAGCTTTCAGAAGCGCGATGAGCGTAGTCGGCGTGGCCAGGATAACGTTGTTCCGAACCCCATACTCGATGAGCTCGCTATCGACCTGAAGCGCCGCGCTGAAGAAAATCTCGCCCGGCAGAAACGCAACGACAAATTCGGGCGATGAGGAGAGCTGCGCGCTGTAAGCCTTGCTGCCAAGAAGCTTCAGGTGGTTGCGAATTTGGCGAGCATGCTCCTCGAGTTTCTCTTTGCGCTCCGTTTCGTCGGCGAGCTCGCACGCTGCAAGATACGCCGTCAGCGGCACCTTCGAATCCACCACGATACGTTTCGCGTTCGGAAGCTGAATGATGAGATCCGGACGAAGCCTGGTATCTGCGCCTGCAATCCCCATCTGCTCGGCGAAATCGCAGTATTCGACCATGCCTGCGATCTCCACCACGCGCCGCAGTTGCACTTCGCCCCAGCGTCCGCGCGCCGCTGGAGAAGCAAGCGCCGTAGCAAGCTTGCGCGCTTCGGTTTCGAGCGAACGCACCTGAGTGGTGAGAACCGCGTACGCACCGATCCGGTCCTCCTCCACTTTGCGGACCTGCATCTCGACTTTCTCGAGTGTGTCGCGCAAAGGCTGTACAAGTTCTTGGACGGCTTGCTGCCGCCGTCCGAGGTCTCCTGCCGCATCGCTCCGAAGACGCTCGAAGCGCTGCTCGGCCAGCATCAGGAACTGCTCGTTTCCGCGGCGAACGGCTTCTGCCGACGCAGCTTGGAACGCATCGGCTAAACCGGTGCGCGCGCCCTCCAGCGCTTCGAGCCGTCCTTTCTCTTCACCAAGAGATAGGTGCAATCGGGCGTTTTCATCCCGCAGGCCGTCGAGTTGCCGGAGTTGCTTAGCCTGCGCGCTAAGCCGCTCGCGCAGTACAAGGTAGCACAGAAAAGCTCCGAGCAAAAAGGCGAAGAAAAGGTAAAACCAGACCACCTGGCTCAGTATAACCTGTTTTGAGCTGTTGCATCAGAGTTCTCGCCGTTTTGCCGCGAGCCGTTCCACAATCTTTGGATCGTTCTCGTAGATGGCGAGTGCCCGCATTGCTTCTTTGGCCACCACTTCGCGTCCGTTCTCGACGACGCTCAGCAGAAACTCGATCATCTCGTCGTTTCTAGTGAGCGCCATCCCAAGCAGGATGGCCGCGCGCACACTAGGCCGGTTCTCCTTTTCAAAGGCGGCGCGCAAGGCGTCATTCGCCTCAGTGAAGCGCGACTCGCCGAGCGCCAGCGCGGCGGATTCAGCCGTTTCGTCCTCCATCCCGAGAAACTTCGACACAAACGGAATCGCCCGGTCGCGCGGGCCCAGGCGGAGAATCGCGCGCAGGCATTCGCCCGTGACTTCCGGCTCCCCATCTCCAGCGCGAGCTTTGTAGCGCAGAAGAAGCTCGGCTTCTGACCGTCCGGATTCGGCCAACGCTCGCAGCGCGCCAATGCGGGCAGCTTTCTCCGAATCATGCAGAAGATCGCCCGCGTGCAAGAGCGCTTCGGGGTGCGCGATGCGCGTCAGGCCGATCGCGCCGAGCCCTCGTAAATGCCCGGCTGTGTCGATGCTCCTGCCCCAGGAAGGTTCCATTTGCACCAGTGCGAGCGCACAGAAGTAGACCTCGGCACTATCCCCCGTTTCGATCAACCAGGTCACCAGCGCTTCCTTAGCCGCGCAGCCTGGATCTCGTTTCCAATCCGCCTTCGCCAACCGCCGGAACACCTCGACAATCTCCCCATGAAGCTCCGAAGTCGCCAACGGGACTGCTTTGGCCACCACCGCTCCGCTTCGGTGCTGAAGCAGCGGGGGAAGGGCGGAGTGCAAGTCAAAGCGCGATGGGTCCCGGCGGATTTGACTTAGAGTTTCGAGAGCCGCTTCAGTCGGATCGGGGCGCTTCATTGACCGGAACGTGACAAGGAGTTATTCCCCCTCGGGGCGCCTTGTCAACTGCCAATCGACGCGCGCGCGCAGGTTCGCCACGCCCGCCGTAAAGCGCGTATCGATCACGGAGAACGCCATTGCGTCCTCAAGCCATTCATGCCACGTCCCGTCCGGGTCATGCGACGCGATCGTGAGTGTGTACTCGTTGGGGCAAA
>JAVHMZ010093637.1:0-10308 GCA_034782995.1 Amazona versicolor | reverse complement strand
AATCGATCTGCGTACTAACCAGCCCGTCCGGCGGCTGGAAATCCGATACGTCCCGGTAGGCTCGATGCTTATGAGCACGCCGCATGAACTCGGTCCAGATCGGAAGGGCTGCCTTGGCACCGTCGATCTTCAGATCGT
Organism: Amazona versicolor; assembly: GCA_034782995.1. Classification (NCBI taxonomy): domain Eukaryota; kingdom Metazoa; phylum Chordata; class Aves; order Psittaciformes; family Psittacidae; genus Amazona; species Amazona versicolor. The sequence goes on along the minus strand of JAVHMZ010093637.1, from coordinate 10,170 downwards.
CATAGTTGTCCAGCCCCACCCACACCACGCAAAGCAACCTGGTCGTAAAGCCCGCGAACCAGGCGTCGTGTTCCGTTCCCGTCTTGCCGGCCGCCGGCAACGTAAACCCACGCGAGCGCGCACTCGCCCCGGTGCCCGTCCGCAGCACCTCGCCCATCATGTTGACGATCAGGAAGTTCACTCGAGGATCGAGCACCTTGTCAGTCGTAGGTTTTGACGACCAGACGTTACCGCCAGAGCGATCGACAATATCGCTGATAAATCGCGGCTGCACAGTAGAGCCGTTATTGGCAAACATCGAGTACGCCGTGATCATCTCGAGGGGCGTCACGTCGTAGGCCCCTAGTGCAGCCGCTGGAGTTGCGCCAATATCATGCAAACCAGCCTTGCGCGCCAGACTAGCCACAGTGTTGTAGCCCACCATCTCCGCCACTTCGACGGCCGGGATATTTAAAGATTTCGCGAGCGCTGTCCGCAGTGTGACGTCGCCCAGACCTTGTGCATTGTGATAGTCGGTAGGCTCGTAACTCTTGCCACCATAAATGAAGGCTCGCGGCTCATCCTTCACAACTGTGGCGGGGGTTAGCGGGTCGGGCCGGTCCTGCAGCCCGGTATTCAAAGCCGCGGCATAAACAAATGGTTTGAACGTACTCCCTGCTGGCCGCTTCGCTACCACGTGATTTAACTGGCTAGCCCCATAATTGCGGCCGCCGATCAGGGCCTTCACCTCGCCCGTATGCGGATCCATACAGATCAACGCCACTTGCGGCTCCTGCGTAGAACCACCCTGGGGCCGCTTCGCCACAATTTTTGCGATTTCCGCCATGCCAAAAGCGACGGCTTCGGTGGCGTCGCGCTGCAAGTCCGGATCGACGGTCGTGTAGATGTGCGAGCCAGACTCCTGAAAATCCTGGTCGCTGAAATCCGCCGCTAGGCGTTCGTTCACAAGGTCGACGAAATACGGTGCATCGGCCGACTCCACAGATCCGTGAGTAGCGTTCACAGGCGTGGCCAGTCCGTTCTGATACTCGACATCCGAGATCCACCCGTTTTCTCGCATTTGCCGCAAGACCACATTGCGTCTTGCCTGTGCGCGGTCGGGATAACGAACTGGATTAAAGCGGCTAGGCTGCTGAATCAGTCCGGCGAGCGTCGCCGCTTCGGGTAAGGTTAGGCTTCGAAGATTTTTCCCGAAGTAGGCCTGCGAGGCTTCGCCGAATCCCCGAATGGCAAACGACCCGCGCCGCCCCAAATCCACCTGATTGGCGTAGTACTCAAAGATCTTTTCCTTGGTGAGCTTCTGCTCCAGATGAATGGTGATCAGGAGTTCGTCGAACTTGCGCCCTAGAGTCTTGCGGCTGTCAAGCCAGATGTTACGCGCCAGCTGCTGTGTGATGGTGGAGGCGCCCTGCGCATTGCGGCGGGTCTTCACATCCACCCACATGGCCTTCAGAATGCGAAGGGGGTCGAAGCCGCCATGTTGGAAGAAACGCTTGTCCTCGATGGAGATGACGGCATGCACCAGCACCGGGGGAATGTCGTTGTAGCGCACCAGCCGTCGCTTTTCGCGATTGCGGTCGAACATGCTGCTCAGGAGGCGGGGCTCCATCGCATACTGAGTTCGCGCCGTATTGTCAGTGAGGGAGATGATCGACTGTATGCGGCCATCCCTGCCGAACTTCAGCACGGCGGGTTCAATCCGGTTGGAGGCCTGCTCGCCAGGGAAGATTTCGATGGCATCAGACCGTAAATGGAACCAGCCGTTAGAGCTCCTTCGGCCATCTTCCAGGTAGCCGCTTTCGCGAAGCCGCACAGCAAACGAGGCCGGTGTACCGCTGTCGCCCACGCCCACGATCTGGGGAGCGGCATAAAGCAACGATGAATTTGGGAACGGACCCGACAGGAGCTTCTCGTCTGCCAGTCGAGCGTACTTGCGGTATTCAAGTGCCGTCCAGGTGGCGACAATCACCACTAACGCGAGCACTCCGAGCAAGCTGTAGCGAACAGCAGGTAGAGCCAAGATGAACTGCACTTTCCCGACAAACCCTTTGGTTCGGGTAACGGGCTTCTTGGGTTTGGCTTTCGGAGTACGCGTCGGGACTTGAATACGGACAGGCAAATGGCTCAGCCTAGGATTTTGTCGAAATCGGCTCAGGAACCTGAGCGATCCGGCGAGTCGCCTTTGCCGACCGGCCCATACGATTCTAGCTCTTTCCAGATGTTGTCATTGTGAGGTTGCCAGTTCCCCCGGATGTAGCCGGTAGTCTGTAACTCGTCCTCATGCAACGTGCCATGGCCATAAGGACAGATGGTGGCGACGCGAGGGTAACCGCGCATTACCAGGTTGGCCCAGCTACCTGATTCCATTGGCATTATGAGCTTGCGCAGACAAGTGCGGCAGCGCCGACGCTGATCCCACCGGGCCAGATAGAGCAACCCGGCACCAAACGTCCAAATAAGGAACGTACCTGCCATGAAGAGGAGTGCGGGGATGCTAGGTTTTTTACCCAGCCATGGAAGTGGCTCGGTCGCCTTGGGGAACAGCGACACCAGCCCGGCCTCCAGTCCCACCACGACCAGCATGACGGCGAAGACTTTTGCCAGCAGGAACAACCAGTACTTCACACGTATATAGACTCATCTCGAGCGGCGCGAGTTCCTTGCAAGGCAAGGGGGCTGCACTGCTCCGAGCTGACGATTGCACTCCAAACAGTCACCGGGCGAACGGCAAGGCACTTGAGCGGAGGCCTTACTCTTCGCGAAGAGCTGATTGGGGCTGGAGATTGGCGGCTCGGCGGGCCGGCACCAACGTGGCGCAGGCAGCCGTAATCAGGAGCAGCAGGCATGCCGCAACCAGAGTTCCGGGATCGTTTCCGCGGAGCTCAAATAGCAGCGCCTCGGCAAAACGCCCGGTCCAGAGTGAGAAGCACAGACCGATCACCAGCCCCACTCCTACCATCACGGCCGCGTCTCTCAATACCAGCGAGATTACCTGCGTCCGGGTGGCCCCGAGTGCCAGGCGGATGCCGATCTCGCCACGCCGCCGGGCGACCAGGTAAGACATGACACCGTAAATGCCAATGGTGGACAGGCAAGCGGCCAATACACCGAAGCCACAAGTCAAGTACGCCATCATTCGATCGCGCAAGGTACTGTCGCGGATCTGTGCTTGCAACACATGAAACTCGACCAGGGCGGATCCGTCGACTGCCGCCAGGCGGTGCTGGACGTCTCGCGCCACGGCATCCAGCGAACCGCGGCCTCGGATCACAAAATTACGCACTGGGTCGGACTCTGACAGTTGCGCCACAGGTGTGTAGGCGATTAGCTGATCACGAGCGCGCAAGTCGTCATAGGCGGTAGTAGAGACGACTCCGACAACTTGATAACGCTCGTTCTGCTTGCCGGCTGGAGCTTCCAGTTCGTAGACTTGGCCCACAGCATTCTTTCCGCCGAAGAGGACGCTCGCGAAGGCTTGATTGACGATGGCGACCTTCGGCGCAGCGGCATCATCGTGCGGAGTCAAATCACGACCGGCGACGATTCGAGTCTTCAAAGCTTCGAAGTAGCCGGGGCTGACCGCATTGAGCCACGACATTGCGTTTCGGGAAGTTCCCGGTGCAAGTGCATGATCGTTCCAACGATTGCCAGAGAAGGGCGCGATCCGGCTGGCTCCCACCGACTCGATAATCGGTGATTGCTGCAGCTCCCCCAATAGTTGTCTGAACGTGGCCGCGCACCGCCGCTCGTCACTGGCGAGCGAGGGCGGCATGATCACTGTCGCATTCAGAACCTGATCGGCTTGAAACCCGGTCGGCGTTCGAAGCAGCCGGTTTATGCTGCGAGCGAAAAGCAGGGCCCCCACAAGAAGGACCAGCGACAACGCCACTTGTGAGGCCACCAACACGCGCCGGAGCCGGTTGCGCTCACGTCCGGCAGTTGCCGTGCGCCCCCCACGAAGGTCGGTCGCCGGGTTAGTTGCGCTCGTCCGCAAGGCAGGAAGCAGGCCGAATAGCAGGCATGTGGAGCAGGCGAGCGACGCTATGAACAGCAGCAAGCGCCAATCCGGCTGCAATTCCAATGCGATGGGATTTCGGCCAGTCTCAAGCAGGCCCACCAACCATCGGCTAAGCATCTGGGCCAAGGCAAAGGCCAGAATTGTTCCCGCGGACGACAGGAGCAGCGATTCGGTCAGAAGCTGTCCAATCAAGCGGGCCCGAGAAGCGCCCAACGCCTGGCGCACAGCAATCTCGCGCTCGCGAGCGGTACCGCGGGCGAGCAGAAGATTGGCTAAGTTCGCACAGGCAATCAGTAATACCAGGGCGGTGATGCCCATTAGCAGGAAAAGTGAATCCTCATAAGTGCTGCGCAGGCCGGAGACGCCGGCGCGCGCCGAAACGGCCTTCAACCGGTTCTTTTTGTAACGCGTGACGGCATTGGCGCGATATTTGGGAGGAACTGTTTCGCTGAAAACTCGGGGCGAGATCCGGCGCATGTCGTCAGAGGCGCGTTGGACATCCCAACCCGGCTTCATGCGGCCAATCACCGTTAGCCACCACGCCATGGGATCGCTGGCATACCCCTTACCGTCCGGAGACAGGAGAGCGTTCGCACACAAAGGAATCGCGAGATCCCAACGCGATCCAGGTTCCAGTCCTGTGAAGTCCGGTGGAGTCACCCCAGCGACTTTGAACTGATAGCCGTCGAGCGTGACCGGCTTGCCGATTACAAGTGGATCGGCCCCGAATTCGCGCTGCCAAAACGAGTTGCTTACGACGGTTTCGGCAGAGCAAGAGCCCGGACTTTCTCTCTCCAGATCATGTCCGAGAGCGGGACGTATGCCCAGGGCGTGTAAGAAGTTGGGACTGACGTGCAGACCCTCCGCGTATCGTACGCGCCCATTCTTGCTTAGGTTGAAGCGATCTGGATGGAACGCGATGATTTCGGAGAATGCGCTTGCCTCTTTGGCGACCTGTTCCACTTGCGCGCTCGTCAAAGCAGCATGCCGCGAGGAGTACGCGCCCATGACGAAAAAGTCGCGGGGAGGGAAATCAACTTCCACTAGCTGCTCGGGATGTGCAACCGGGAGCGGTCGCAAGCGCAAGGCATTGATGAGTTGAAAAATTGTTGTGTTCGCACCAATGCCCAGAGTCAGCGAGAGTAGGGCAACCGCGGTGAATCCCCGATTCAGGCGCAGTTGGCGCCACGCGAAACGCATATCAGCGCCCAAATTCTCCAGCACGCCAACCAGATTCATGTCCCAGGTCCTTTCTTTTTGCAGTGTGTAGTTTCCAAAGCGAGCCCGCGCTGCCCGGGCCGCATCACGACGGCTCATGCCTCGCTCCTCCAGCTCATCGGTCAGCTCGGCAATGTGAAATGCGAGTTCGTCGTCAAGTTCACGCGAGAGGACGGCATGTCGAAAACTGTTTGCGATGCGAGTGGTCCAGCCCATCGCTATCAATTCCCAGCCCTAGCTGTGGGCAAGAACCTTGGACACGCCCGTTGTGAGGCGAATCCAACTTTCCTGCTCTTCTCGAAGCTGCTTCCGCCCGCGAGCAGTGATTTGATACACCTTCGCGCGCCGGCCCTTGTCTGTTGTCTCCCACGATGATTCGAGCCAGCCGTCTTGCTCCATGCGATGGAGCGCGGGATAAAGCGAACCCTCCTCTAGCCGCAATAGTTCGCCGGACGCTTGCTGAACAAAAGAGCAGAGGGCATAGCCGTGCGACGGACCACGCGCAACCAGGGCACGCAGAACTAAGAGCGTCAGTGTTCCCTGGAGTTTGTCATTGGCGGTCTTGGGCATTTGTGCGCTCGGCCAGCCGCACGAAGGAAATACCTCATCAGCTTGCCTAGCTAGCAAGGTATCACGAAGATCAGGTCTGCGCCAGCGGGATTTAAGTTTGGGGTCGAAGCGCGGAGGAAATTTACTGTTTGCTGCGGACTTGGCTTGGCCCGTTCATGATGGAAACGGCGGGCTCGTGGCCCTTGTGGCTGCGGTCCCAAACAACCTTGTTCGAAGCACCGTTGACATTGATGGAGCCAGTCTCCTGCACTTCCACACGGTTGCCAGTCCCGCTCACATTCAGCGCATCGCAGGCACCCGTGATGTTTACGTGATTGTGCGATCCGTCGAGGTTGGCCACCTGCCCTGCCTTGCATGCACGCGTAATCGTCTGATCGGACATCATCAGGTTCAGCGCTTTGTCATTGCTCTCGTCAACGGTAATCCCGTGGGCCGAACCCGCGCCGATTCCCGCAACGGCGGCCGCCGCGCGATCAGCGGCAGCGGAGGCTCGGCTTGCAGCATCCGTGGCCACATAGGAAGCGGACCGGTCGGAGCTGCTGGAGGCTTGGGCTCCAGAATGATCTGCCCCTCTCTTCGTCGAATCCGAAGCGCTGGGAGGCTGCTTGTCATCCGTTGATCCTCCATCACGCGTCACATGGTTGTCGGATCCCGAATCATCTACAGATTTGCTCCTCTTGTAAGTGACAGAGTTATCCGAGCCAGTCACCTGGAGCATGTCGGTGTCATTGATATGTACAACATTGTCGTTGCCGCTCACCTGCACCCCGCTGCAATGACCCGAGAGGCGAATATTGCTGTCGTTCCCGCTGATCTGGACCATTCTCCCGTCACAGCTTTGTTGGACCCGCTGGTCGTTGGCGCCAAGTCGCAGCATCTGCGGGGCGGACGTCGCGGTCAGGCTCGCAACTAACGCTACAAAAATGATGGGTAGTAAGTTTTTGAATGCCATAGGCGGAACTCCTGGGATGAGACGACGATGCTCTCCTCGCAGTTTCCGCAGGAAGGGCAGATAGCGCCCCGCAGGACTCACTATGTGAATCAGACTACGGAACATTCAGCAGCAGCTAAGGCTTCGAAAAATGAGATGGAGAGCTTCAAAGAAAAAGTCCGCTCCACACAGGAGCGGACCAAAGAACACCACTTACCAGATCAGGAGATGGAAGACGCCGCTTACCTTCGGCGTCTCAACTACGCTTTGGCTTGCTTGCGACGGCGGATGAGTCCAGCGCCAACCGCCATCAAACCGGTAGCCATCGTTGCGATGCTGGCCGGCTCGGGAGCGGCGGTCGTGGCCAGGTTGTCGAATTCGAACGCATTGGTCGAAGACGAAAAAACGGCCTTGCTCCAAGCCACTTTGCTGTCGGCGAACAAGTTGATGTAGGCGCTGTGTGCCCCGTCGACCGTTACACCCGGTGCGAACGTGTAGCCATTAAAAATCTGCACCTTACCATCGGTTTGCGTCAATGTGAGCCAGTTGTAGTCGTCAATGGTGCTTGCATAAAAGCCCAGATATTTAATCGGGTTTGCGAAGTTGACGGTAACGCTGCTGGTGCCTGTGGTGACGTACTTTGAAGTATCACCAGCCGGCGCTGCGTACACACCGTTCAAGCTACCGGAAACGATTTTCGCAGTGCTGCCTAACGTGAAACCGGCCGGAGTCGCACCGTCGTTGAAGTTGTAAACGGTAGCACCAGCAATCGAGGTCGTCTGACCGTCTGTACCTGCCGGGGTGCCGCCGACATAGACAGTGGTGGCATTCGCCGAGAAACCAAAAACTGCAAATGCTGTAGCGGTAAAAAGAGCGGATTTAATATTCATTTTCATGTTTCCTTTTCAATTTGTCTTTGGGACAACTCCAGACTAGAAAGAAACACGAAACTTGCAAAGAACCAGAAGTCACGCAACTGCTTACCACCTAGACGAGGTGGAGCTCATCGTCCCGCAGTTTGAGCAGAACTAGGTAAACGACTGATAGGGATATTCTTACCGTGCCGTTTGCACGATAAGCTGGAGGCCGCTGGCGGCATCCTTAGAGCGATAAATCCGCTGGGTGGCCGATTTAAAATCCTCAGGTTTTGCCGTTGCTATATCGACAAAAGTTTGAGGATTTCGATCGACTAATGGGAACCAGGAACTCTGAATTTGGACAGAAATTCGGTGTCCGGCCCGGAATGTGTGGTGTAGGTCCGGCATCTCGAAATCAATGGTCGTGACCTTACCCGGCTTCAGAGGCTCCGGCTTTTCCCAACTGCTGCGAAAGCGCGCCCGCATCGGTTCACCCCGGAGCATCGCGGCATAGCCGCCCATGTGTAGCGGCACTTCACCGAGAATCCGCTTATTGCCGTTGCTTGTGCCGGACGCATCCGGCGCATTGTCAGGATAGATGTCGATCAGCTTGACGATGAAATCAGCGTCCGTTCCCGTTGACGAGATGCGGAGCCGCGGTGAGACGGGTCCGGCAATTGTCACGTCCTCCGTTAGCGGTTCAGTTTGATAAGTCAACACGTCCGGCCGGCGTGCGGCCCAACGCTGGTCGTCCACCATGTACCGCTGGGGAATGGTATCGGTCGTATAGGAGACGAATGGCACCGGGTGCGCCGGGTCGGCAAGATAGCTGTCGTAACCTGCCTCTCTTCCTTCTCCTGCCGGCGACTCCCATGAAAGACGCCCACCTGATTGGAAATACAGCATCTTCGGCTGCGTCTGTTTGGGCGGCCATTGATCGTATCGGCGCCAAACGTCGGTCCCCGTCTCGAACATGTAGGCTTCCGGCGGAGTAGCCCCTTTGCCTTTCAAGTAGTGCTCAAAGAAAGGCCACTGAATGTCCTTACGGAAGAATTCTCCCGTTTTGCTGCGAAATTCCAGATCACCGAGCCGATCCCCATCGCCGCGCGCCCACCCGCCGTGTACCCAGGGGCCTTCGACAATGGTGTTCGGAGTGCCGGGATTTGCCTTCTCGATGGCTCGGTAGGTACGCCACGGGCCCGATAAATCTTCGGCATCATACCAGCCGCCAACAACCAAAATAGCTGGCTTGATGTTTTTGAGATGCGGCAGAATGTTGCGGACCTGCCAGTAATGATCATAAGTGTCATGCGCGACGATGTCGTCCCAATAGGAATTATTTAAGAGCCGGTAGCTAAAGTTGTGCAGATAAAAGCTGTAGCCGTCATTTGTGCCATAAGAGAAACTCTTTGTTTTTTCAGGCAGTTGCGGATTGTTTTGTTTGGGAAACTCAGCGTAAAAATCAAAATTTGCAATCAGGAAAAAGGCTCCGTTGTGATAAGCGTCATCACCCTGGAAGAGATCAGCCATGGGCGCTTGCGGGGAAGCGGCGACGAGTGCGGGATGCGCGTTGATAATTCCGGTGTTGGTGTAGTAACCGTCATATGAGATGCCTTTCAATCCGACTTTTCCGTTGTTATGGGGAACGTTCTTGGTGAGCCAGTCAATCGTGTCGTAAGTATCGGTGCTGTCGTCGATTGCTCTGGGATCAGTGTCGGAAGTAATAGGGCGCACATCAACGAATTCACCTTCGGAGAGGTAGCGGCCACGAACATCCTGCATGACGATAATGTAACCGTCGCGGGCGAAGTTCGAGGTGTTGTGAGGATAAACATCCGGTCCATAGGGTGCAATGCTGTAAGGCGTGCGGGTGAGCAAGATCGGATAGGTCTTTGAGGTGTCATTCGGGGAGTAGATGGCGGTGAACAGGCGGATGCCGTCGCGCATGGGAATTCTTACTTCAATTTTTTTGTAATGAGCGCGGAAATCATAGTCCTTGGGAGCAAAGAAGGCCAAAAACAGCGCGATGAGCTGCGGCAAAAACATAAATACTATCGTAGATGTGGAGGGTTCTCTTCCTTAGGTGCTCGATACTGAAGAACAACTGGCGAGACTGCGGCAGAGAATCGCCAATATTGACCGCAAGTACGCAAAACCCGCGGTTGCAACAGCCAAAACTCCTCCGCCGGAAGGCTGCTTTATCGAGGAATGGGCGGAAGGCGAGGTGGTCACAAATGAGCATGGCGCTCATTTCCAGACTGAGCGGTTTTTTCCGGGACACAAGCAGCACGGATCAGCGGACATTGGAGCGCTGGGCGAGTTGCCTCACCATTTGCTTGATGCGCTGGGCGGGAGCGAGATTCTTCCCTGCTCTCCTGAGCGTTGGGCGTTTCTCGATACGGAGACAACCGGGCTTGCGGGCGGCTCGGGAACATATGCATTCTTGATCGGGGTCGGACGGATTACGTCAGAGGGCTTCCGGGTGCGGCAATTTTTCATGCGTGAATACGCGGAAGAGCGGAGCACATTGGCGGCGCTCCATCAGCACCTCGAACAATTTGACGTGCTGATTACCT